>CM034355.1:91705693-91854785 GCA_019925275.1 Mytilus edulis | reverse complement strand
CTGAAAGATTATGATTTCATCATATGAACATCAGGCACAATCCTTCCCGTTAGGGGTTTAGTATCATACCATCATAACATATATGAGAAGAACATAACCCGTGTCATGCCAACAACTGGTTTTTGAATAAATGTGTTTAGTTCCGATGCAAATACCCTATAAGTGAATCAATATTAACGCCAAAATATGCAATTTTTAATGACCTGACAACAGTATCGTAACTATATCCTTTCTGAATAAGTCTATTCAAAGGTTTTGTTAGTTTTTGAGGTGAATACTGACACCTTTGTGCTTTATAAAAGAATATTTCCATAAAAAATTGGATGTGAAATACCTGAACGTATAAGAAGTCTGCATGTTGAGCTATATTTACGAATGATGTCCTTATACCGATGATAAAATTGAGTAAATGTTTTGACTAGTTTGTGATATCGAAAACCCTGGTGTAATAATTTTTCAGTAATACATAAATTTCTCTCGTTAAAATCTAAAACATTGTTACATACACGAGCGAATCGTACAAGTTGAGATATATAAACACCGTAATTATGTATAAGATGGTGACAAGGGAACGTCCCCATCTAAAAATGGATAATTAACGATAGGAAATGAAAAATCATCTCTTTTATCATAAATTTTAGTATTCAGCTTTCCGTTAGTGATATAGATATCAAGATCGAGGAAAGGGCAGTGGCCATTGTTAGTATTGGCTTTATTTAAAGTAATTTCAACAGGATAAATTTCTTTAATATACATACTGAAGTCGTCATTATTGAGAGCCAAAATATCATCCAAATATCTTAAAGTATTATTAAATTTGTTTATCAGATGTTGTTTCGATGGGTCTTTGCTTATTTTTGTCATAAATTGTAACTCATAGCAATACAAAAACAGGTCCGCAATAAGTGGTGCACAGTTAGTCCCCATTGGAATTCCGATAATCTGACGATATACGGAATCCCCAAAGCGAACAAAAATGTTATCTAGTAAAAATTCAAGGGCATATATAGTATCAAAGCATGTCCAATTGACATAGTTTTTTTGTTTATTGCTACTAAAAAATGACCTAAAAGAGTTTGAACATATATATTCACACTCTGACTTTTTAAATGCCCATTTAATTAGGTGTGTGAATTTTTTCTTAATGAGAATGTGAGGCAATGTGGTATACAGGGTAGAAAAATCAAAACTTTGAACAGATTTAAAATCACTAATATAAGCATGCAATTTATCAAGTACTTCCAACGAGTTCTTGATACTCCAAAAGTAATTAATTCCACTATTTTCGAAGGCCTTATTTGAACAATTTATTATAAGGTTTTTAATTGTACCAAGTGTGCTGGTAAGAAGAATAGACAATTTAGTAGTGGAACAATGGCTTGAAGACGAAATAAATCTATATTTGTAAGGTGTTTTGTGTAGCTTCGGAAGCCAGTACATAGTTGGGACTTTCATTGTATTTGGCTCTGCTTGTAAAGCGGTAGCCGTACAGTTTATATTCAACTCTACAGAAGTATAGTTTATATTCAACTCTACAGAAGTTCAGTTTATATTCAACTCTACAGAAGTACAGTTTATATTCAACTCTACAGAAGTACAATTTATATTCAACTCTACAGAAGTACAGTTTTTATTCAACTCTACAGAAATACAGTTTATATTCAACTCTACAGAAGTACAGTTTATATTCAACTCTACAGAAGTACAATTTATATTCAACTCTACAGAAGTACAGTTTATATACAGTTGTAAAAATGAATATATAATTATAATACGTGATTCTGATTGGGTACTCTGCAATATCGCGTTATTCCTTAAGCAACTTCATTACACAATAAAACATATCATTCATGATGACACGAGGTCCTATAATAAAGTGCACAGGTAAATTAAATAAAAACTTGATAAAAAAACGTGTTTTCATGATCGTAGCTAAACAATTTAATTATAAGTATTGAATGCTTCTTTTTGTAACTGCATATGGTTGTAAACGCGTTGACCGTGCGCTAAATGTACTTCGGTCAACGCTTTTACACACAATGAAGTTACAAAAAGAAGCATTCAATTGTTAAATATTGACTGCTGTACCCCTATTTGTGACATTTTGTCCTATTAAGTATTTTTGTGATGTTCACGCATTGTTGTCAATATAAAGAAATTTGCCGCGACTGTCATACAAGTGAGCGGTTTAGCTAGCTATAAAACCAGGTTTCGTACACCATTTTCTACATAAGAAAGTGCCTGTAACAAGTCAGGAATATGCCAGTTGTTACCCATTCGTTGGATGTGTTTGGGCTTTGATTTTGCCATTTGATTAAAGACTTTTTATTTTGAATTTTCCTCGGAGTTCATTATTTTTGTGATTTTACTTTTTTCTACAATGATAAACATAATCTCCTGAATGGAAAAATAAAAACAAAACAATGTAAGAGTGTGTTTCGTAAATGTTGGACATGTTAATTAAATCTTCACAAAAATAGGGTTAAATTTTATTCTTTTTGAACACAAAACATTCAAGATCAAGAGAATGGTAATTTCCGATCAATTTTACTATATCATCCAGGAATAACATTGGTATTACTATAATTGCAGCGTATTCACAATGGATTATGATTTTTGCTTTACACAATAGATTATTGTGTTATCCGACTTTCTTCAAATAGATCTATGGATGTTTCCTTTGTGGATAAACAGTTTTTTGGTTTTTAATATTTTAACCAGATTTTCTGGCCAACATTCGTTTGTAATTATTTATTTTTCTGTAATATATATTTTTATTATTTTCATATCATTCTCAAATCTCATTCTACAAATAAATATGTACAAACAACAATAGACTTACAATATATGGTTAACCATAATTGTTACCAATAATTAAATACTAGGTTAACAATACACTACAGAATACATCTTCATTGATCTCTATCAATACTTGACCATTTTTCTTTAATTTTTATTGTTTTATTGGTCGAGCACAAACTCATAGAGACCATGTCAATTCTATAATAATGCCTAAGCCATTCAATTGATTCAGCAACAGATGGGACTGTAAATTCTCTACATAAGTAAACACATATCTCTTCAATATGAGAATACATGTATTAAGAATATCTTTAAATACATGATATTTCACATCCAAGACTATACTTGATAAGATTGGGTGAAATCTTATTTTACATACCTCTTCCAACTTCTGAAAAAAATTAGGCCAGAATGTTCGAACATATCTACATTCAAAAAAGAGATGTATATACGTTTCTTTTGTTTCTGAACAAAATGTGCACCATTCTGTTTCACGATATTTACACTTCATCAGTAAAGTATTTGTTTCCAGAATTATATGAAGTTATCTGTATTGAAATGCCCTAAATGTGGGGTCTTCTTTTATAACTAAAGGCAGACTAAAAAGAAACTCCATTCTTCGGCCACGATATCTATCATTTGTAATTAGTTGATACTAAATATCGTATGTATGATGAGTTTATTTGGCATAATCTAGAGTTCCACTAAAATTGGACACAGAAGCAGTCTAAACCTTGTAGAATGATTTTGCTCTATGTAAATGTCTAATTGTTAATTTGAAATGAAAAACAGCTATAACAGCCCTGTCCCTATTCTTATAGTTTTGCAAAAGACCACCTGTCTTGAATTACAGTTACTACGTTATCAAATGTTTTTCAATACATTGACAATGTTGTTTCTTGCGCTATATTAGGTTGTAAACAAAAGTCGTTACTCCTGTTTTTAGGTTGTTAGGTTGGTTTTTTGGGGTTGTTTTTTTATAGGGGGGGGGGGGGCTTTTATTTAGAGAAATGAGGTTTCACCCCGAGAAAGATTGTTTCAGTATATTTACTATTTTTTCTATTTCAATATTTTGGTCAAACAAAGTAACTGATCGACAAACTGAACAAACCAACGTAAAAAAGAAACACATGAATTAAGCAGATACTAATTTGAAACATTTAAAGAGAGACTATCCATCACATTATTTACCCGACAATTACATGCATTTGCATTAACAATTTTGTTTCATAACACTATGAAATGCATTGATATGGTTGAAAGTCTTCAATAAATATCTTTAGGAAATTATCGGACCATATGAAATGAATATCACAGACGTGATCAATTCACAACATAACAAGTCAACAGTGTACATAATTATGTAGACAATACTAACAAAATAAGAGTGGCGCATATCTTTAATAAATAACTGTGATGTTTTGCCTTATTTACAATCA
Source organism: Mytilus edulis (assembly GCA_019925275.1). Taxonomy (NCBI): domain Eukaryota; kingdom Metazoa; phylum Mollusca; class Bivalvia; order Mytilida; family Mytilidae; genus Mytilus; species Mytilus edulis. The sequence goes on along the minus strand of CM034355.1, from coordinate 91,850,544 downwards.
TGCCTATTAACCTGGAAGAAGATCTCAATCTTCAAATACAATATGCATTAAACCCCTACTGTCAAAAATCCCTGAATGTACAAAATCCTCATAGCCACTAAAAATGAAAAAGAAAATACGGATCATTATATCCTAAACATTTGGAACAGGCAATAATGAAACAATCGATATGACGAAAAGATTCGAGCGAACAAAAGAAGACGAAATGATACAATGATACAATCAAAGAGAGACAACAAAGATGATGGAACGATATACGCTAACAGAAGAAAACGAGAGAGTATAGAACGATACAAGCCAACAGAAGAAAACTTGAAGATGGAACGGTACACGCCAACAGAAGAAGAGAAGAGTATAGAACATTACAAGCCAACAAAAGATGACGAGAAGATAAAACGAAACCCGCTAACAGAAGAGGACGAGATGATAAAACGATACATGCCAACAGAAGAAGACCAGAGAAGAGAACATTACAAGCCAACAGAAGAAGGCGAGAAGATGGAAAGATACACGCTAACAGAAGAATAGAAGATGATAAAGCGATACATGCTAACAGAAAAAGACCAGAGGAAAGAACGAAACAAGCAAACAGAAGAAGAGGAGAAGTTGGAACGAAACAAACCAACAGAGGAAGAGGAGATGATGAAACGATACAACCCAACAGAAAAAGACCAGAGTAAAGAACGATACAAGCCATCAGAAAAAGACCAGAGGAAAGAACAAACCAACAGAAGAAGACCAGAGTATAGAACGATACAAGCCAACAGAAAAAGACCAGAGGAAAGAACAAACCAACAGAAGAAGACCAGAGTATAGAACGATACAAGTCAACAGAAAAAGACCAGAGGAAAGAACAAACCAACAGAAGAAGACCAGAGTATAGAACGATACAAGCCAACAGAAAAAGACCAGAGGAAAGAACAAACCAACAGAAGAAGACCAGAGTATAGAACGATACAAGCCAACAGAAAAAGACCAGAGGAAAGAACAAACCAACAGAAGAAGACCAGAGTATAGAACGATACAAGCCAACAGAAAAAGACCAGAGGAAAGAACAAACCAACAGAAGAAGACCAGAGTATAGAACGATACAAGCCAACAGAAAAAGACCAGAGGAAAGAACAAACCAACAGAAGAAGACCAGAGTATAGAACGATACAAGCCAACAGAAAAAGACCAGAGGAAAGAACAAACCAACAGAAGAAGACCAGAGTATAGAACGATACAAGCCAACAGAAAAAGACCAGAGGAAAGAACAAACCAACAGAAGAAGACCAGAGTATAGAACGATACAAGCCAACAGAAAAAGACCAGAGGAAAGAACAAACCAACAGAAGAAGACCAGAGTATAGAACGATACAAGCCAACAGAAAAAGACCAGAGGAAAGAACAAACCAACAGAAGAAGACCAGAGTATAGAACGATACAAGCCAACAGAAAAAGACCAGAGGAAAGAACAAACCAACAGAAGAAGACCAGAGTATAGAACGATACAAGCCAACAGAAAAAGACCAGAGGAAAGAACAAACCAACAGAAGAAGACCAGAGTATAGAACGATACAAGCCAACAGAAAAAGACCAGAGGAAAGAACAAACCAACAGAAGAAGACCAGAGTATAGAACGATACAAGCCAACAGAAAAAGACCAGAGGAAAGAACAAACCAACAGAAGAAGACCAGAGTATAGAACGATACAAGCCAACAGAAAAAGACCAGAGGAAAGAACAAACCAACAAAAGAAGACGAGAGTATAGAACGATACAAGCCAACAGAAAAAGACCAGAGGAAAGAACAAACCAACAAAAGAAGACGAGAGTATAGAACGATACAAGCCAACAGAAAAAGACCAGAGGAAAGAACAAACCAACAAAAGAAGACGAGAGTATAGAACGATACAAGCCAACAGAAAAAGACCAGAGGAAAGAACAAACCAACAGAAGAAGACCAGAGTATAGAACGATACAAGCCAACAGAAAAAGACCAGAGGAAAGAACAAACCAACAGAAGAAGACGAGAGTATAGAACGATACAAGCCAACAGAAAAAGACCAGAGGAAAGAACAAACCAACAGAAGAAGACCAGAGTATAGAACGATACAAGCCAACAGAAAAAGACCAGAGGAAAGAACAAACCAACAGAAGAAGACCAGAGTATAGAACGATACAAGCCAACAGAAAAAGACCAGAGGAAAGAACAAACCAACAAAAGAAGACGAGAGTATAGAACGATACAAGCCAACAGAAAAAGACCAGAGGAAAGAACAAACCAACAGAAGAAGACCAGAGTATAGAACGATACAAGCCAACAGAAAAAGACCAGAGGAAAGAACAAACCAACAGAAGAAGACCAGAGTATAGAACGATACAAGCCAACAGAAAAAGACCAGAGGAAAGAACAAACCAACAGAAGAAGACGAGAGTATAGAACGATACAAGCCAACAGAAAAAGACCAGAGGAAAGAACAAACCAACAAAAGAAGACGAGAGCATAGAACGATACAAGCCAACAGAAAAAGACCAGAGGAAAGAACAAACCAACAGAAGAAGACCAGAGTATAGAACGATACAAGCCAACAGAAAAAGACCAGAGGAAAGAACAAACCAACAGAAGAAGACCAGAGTATAGAACGATACAAGCCAACAGAAAAAGACCAGAGGAAAGAACAAACCAACAAAAGAAGACGAGAGTATAGAACGATACAAGCCAACAGAAAAAGACCAGAGGAAAGAACAAACCAACAGAAGAAGACCAGAGTATAGAACGATACAAGCCAACAGAAAAAGACCAGAGGAAAGACCGATACAAGCCAACAGAAGAAGAAAAGACGTTAGAACCATACAAGCCAACAGAAGTGAGCGAGATGATGAAACAATACAATACATCAGAAGAAGACAGATGGATGGAACGATACGGGCCAAAAGAGGAAGACGAGATGTTAGAACCATACAAACTAACAAAAGAAGACAAGATGATAGAACGCTACAAGCTAACAGAATAAGACGAGATAAGTTTGGTTTTAAACTAGCTTTCAGTAACTTCGAGTATTCTCATATCGTACTTTGGTTTTAATTTGACCTGTTGATACAATTTGAAATGCATTTTTTGTACTTATTATTCACTTGTTCATATATCTCGTCTCACTATTTTAAATATTTGGTATATAAATGTTTGGTATTACGATGCATGATTTTTTTATCATTAATTGATTTTTTTTTTGTGATCTTTGACAGGGAGTAAACATTTCTCAGAAATACGAGATATCCATTTCAATTGTCAATTCCCACGAACAGACACATAAAAACATAGCATGTCATGAGTGTTGATAGTTGATAAGTTCGGTCTATGATAGAGAGTTATTAACATTTTTCGATTATGGCGAGAATCTAATAGCGTGACATCAGCCGCAGAATGTGTTAAGGATTTATTTTGTCTTCACTATAAATGTATTCGACATTGAAGAGATACTGTTCATGGATCTGTTGCATGGCAAAATAAATTTAAAAAGTATGTATAATAAAGCTACAACTTAAGATGCAAATAAAATTGTTATCATTTTGTGAAACTGCGTGACTGACACTGAAACTTCATTGACAAGGTTGTTCCCCTAGTATTTAAATTACTTTTAAAAATAAAATTGTTTTTATCATATACAGAAGCAAAATTACTTTAAAAGTATATCGCTTGAAGCTCTTTTAAGTTGACATAAATCAATGATGTGTTACTTTTATTTCTTCTCTTGACTGGTTACCAAATTATACTTATAACAATAAATCTTTTTGTTCCTTAACTATTGAATATCATATTCGTTCATATCCTGTTTCGATTTTACTTTTCTTTTAAATATAAAACTTTGCATGTGTATGCAATGAAAATCTTGATATTCAGTTCGGATATATTTACTCGACTAGTTGGTATAGATATACTTTCAAGTTAAAACACTGATTCTTCCCCATATCTTCGGCTATGAAGATACTGGTAGCCTTTTGTGTTGTAGTTTCACTAGGAAAGGAAATACAAACGTGCCAAGACGGAGACTGCATGAAACTTGAAAAATATACATATTGTAACTCTGAACCTAGCATCGATTTGGAATGTAGCAGTAATGTACCAGGTGCGATACCACGATCGTGGATACATTCTTTTAAATCAAAGTTTATTCGTAATTTACGAGGAATAGTGTACAATAATACACGTCATGTTTTATCTATACCATTTTGCAGTAGTATGGATATAGGTCAGTATATTTGTATTTGGGATATTCCTGGAAATCCGTCCATCAAAAAGACGACAACACTGATAGTTAATGGTTAGTATTTATTCTAATATGAGGCAGGCATTACCTGTGAAAGGGGACGAAGTCTATGATTTTTTTTTAATTCAAACATATCTTTATTTCAAAACGGAAATAGCGTAACGTTTCCGATTTTGGTTCTGTTGTCAGGGATTTTAGTTGTTACGTTATTTAAGTTATGACGTCATATGCAATGTAAACAAAGAAACGCTATCATAAGGTAACGTTTTTTCATATCAAGGAAATTTCAAAAATGAAATTGATATTGCGTTCCTTCCTATTTTATACTAGACTGATAAATATATATTTTACTCAAAATTTCATGCAAACGAGACCGGAAAAAGGAAGTACATTGCAGATTTCTGCGCAGATGCGGGAATTCAAAACATGACATAAAAAAAAATTGAACGATTTTGAGTTCATTACTACAATGAAAATTTCGGGAAAATGTTCCCGATTTTTTTTTTTTATTGAATTTTCTACTGTTATTGAGGACTTCGTCCCCATATAAGTATGCATACAAAATTTGGGTATAAAGATTGTTCGACATATTAACTCTTTTTTCATAAAATTTAACCAATTACATTCTTTCAAAGAAGGAGAGCATTTGTACAGAAATACCATTAAAACGGCGAGATAAAACTTTTTTTTGGTCATTAAATCATCATATGTAAAATTTAAAATCCATAAGTTTTTTTCTTAAAAGATAATATGTTGTTAATACTTAAATTCCTGTTTTAATGAGATAAGTAACAAAATGGTAACCATATAAAAGAGGGACGAAAGATACCAAAGGGACAGTCAAACTCATAAATCTAAAACAAACTGACAACGCCATGGCTAAAAATGAAAAAGACAAACAAACAACAGCACACACGACACAACATAGAAAACTAAAGAATAAACAACACGAACCCCACATAAGAGTACCTTATCTGGATCCTTATTGGGCGTTGCTCTTAATTAAACTACAGTTTCACGTTTCATATGTTCCATATATGGTTATGGTATTATAGAAACACGTGTCTTTTTCACTGAAAGAAGTCATTATAAAAAAAATACGCAGAAAAAATACTACAAACATCATGACAAGATAAAAAAACATTTACCAAAACGCTAGACAGAAACATAAATTTAATCATCACAAACGCCATTAAAAATGGACGAACTGGTGTGGGTCACCATGTTATGCACTAATTTTAACACAAGTGTGCATCAAGAATAGTTATCACACTTGAACAAAATGTTAGTCGATGATTATAATTCATACCATGATAGTTTAGTCATTGTTTTTAACGGCAAAACACTATTGGCACTTTACGGATAAAACCAGAGGATTTCGAATATCTGACAAATTAGTCAAAAATTTAGAAAAACAATGAGGTCTTGCCTCCCGTAGGAAAAAGACCCAAACAAGAGCAGCAAACATCCTTACATATCTGTCCGCGCTTTAATTGTTTTTTTTTTTATCTTTTAATTTGGTTGTAAATGAACAAATTATTGTACTATATCGTAGGTCCTGCAATTGTTTCGTCTCATCTTGTATACACACAGACAACTTGGACTGAGATGAATTTGAAAGTGATGTTTTACTCTCATCCAATTCCTTCACAGTTAAAATGGTATGTGAACGACAAGGAAATCAAGCCAGGACCAAAGTACTCACAACCGATCTACTTTACAAAAGTATCACTGCGATTACACAAAAACATACATGTAAATATCTCTGGATATACAGCATACCTTACTATTTATAAAGATACCTATGATCCTACAGGCGTTTATCAATGTGTTATAGAAAATTCATTTGGATCAACGAATGAAATTATCAATGTCAAAGAAGGTAATACATCTAATGATTAATAAAATAATATTATTTTCAATTTTAACAGTTTAAAAAACTTTCAATTTTTTTAATACTAATGCTTTTCTACCTCAGGAATAGATTACCTTAGCTGTATTTGGCAAAAAAATTAGGAAAGAGTTTTCCTCAAAGCGTCACTGATGAGTATTTTGTAGACGAAACGCGTGTCTGGTGCAAATGCTAAATTTCAATCCTGGTTTCCATGATGAGTTTTAGCAATAACCACTTGTTCGATGCAACTGCTGGTGGAGTTTGAATTCCCCGAGGGTATCACCAGCCCAGTAGTCAGCACTTATGTGTTGACATGAATTGTCATTTATATGGTCATGATTCAAAATTACTGTTTACAAATCTTTGAAACATTGAAACATTGAAATTAAGCATGTCTACCTTAGGAATAAATTACCTTAGCTGTATTTGGCAAAACTTTTAGGATTGTTTTTGTCCTCGATGCTCTTCAACTTCGTATTCAATTTTGGCCTTTTTAACTTTGATTCGAGCGTCACTGATGAGTCATTTGTAGACGAAATGAACGTCTTGCGCAAATTCTAAATTCCAATACTGGTATCTATGATGAGTTTATTTAGTGCGTGGGGTCTTGGGTTTAAACACCGGCTGGGTACTTGGTATTCTGGTAATATGGGTATTTGTTGCTTCTCCGCAGAACACGTGGCAGTAAGGAGTAAGAGCAAATCTGGTCGGTTTGGAACACTGTTTATAGCAGCCTAGTGAACTAGCCCTTAAAAATTCCGGCTCGGTGTGTCGGTGTAGTACAAACCAAGGTTCACATTTCATCGCATTAACATGTTCTCGCCTAAATATTAATTTAATTTAACACTGAAGCCACCAATTATTGAGGTGAAATAGTATGAAAAGTGATCACGAATCACAGAGAAAAAAAACTACTGAGAAAACTTATACAAAGCCGTTAAATACATTGAAAATTGCTGTTAATATGTCCATTATAATTACATAATATATGACAAGCATCTTGTAATCCTCACACTAGGACAGCTTACATCTTTCCAAAATTCCAATACAAATCGTTATAAATGGACACACACCTGTCACTCTTAATTCTGTTATTGAATTTCAATTCTTCTTTTTATGTCAGTGTTAATGGGATTGAAGTCGACTTTTTGGATTTTTGAGACAGCAATAAAGAAATTATCAGTAATTCAACCATAACCAACCAAACTAAACAGGAATATGCATAAGGGCGATGCTTTTTATATAGGAGTCAGTAGTTTATTTTTAAACTATACTGGAATTGTTTCAATACTTTTAAAAAAGTGAAGAATTGAAAGAAACATATTCAAATGCAAACTCAGTTTTTACATTCTATCTAAAAGCGATACATTCATAATAGATATAGGAAGATGTGGTGTGAGTGCCAATGAGACAACTCTCCATACAAATAACAATTTAAAAAGTAAACCATTATAGGTTAAAGTACGGTCTTCAACACGGAGCCTTAGCTCACACCGAACAACAAGCTATAAAGGGCCCCAAAATTACTAGTGTAAAACCATTCAAACGGGAAAACCAACGGTCTAATCTATATTAACAAAACGAGAAACGAGAAACACGTATATATTACATAAACAAACGACAACTACTGTACATCAGATTCCTGACTTAGGACAGGTGCAAACATTTGCAGTTGAGAAGCAAAAGATTGATTTTTTTTAAATTTCTTTTTAGAAATGATGCTCCAGAAAACAACTACAGAATCAGTTACTATAGTTGGTGCTGTTTTGGGTGCCACATTAGCTTCAACTTTATTTATTGTTGTACTATGTTGTGTTGTTTTTGTAAAGAAAATGCGGCAAAAAGTTACAGGTAAAAATAGAAATATCATGAATAGAGAATATTAATGTCTCAGAACTGATATGGATGAGATTTTGAAAAATCCAGGTCATATAACACTTTATCCTGATCACATAACAACTTGTATTTAAAGTACTTGATTTATTGAAATGGAAATCGTTTAATGGACTTTAATTAGATACAGATGCGTAATCAAATAGAATAATTAATGAAAAAAAAGTTTTCAATAACATAAGAGGATACAAAAATTCTAATATTAGTAAAATTTATCATACGTATTTTCCTATTATTATAATTAACGTGACGGTACCCAAATTGCACCTATTTTGACAGTTTTTTCAACTACGTTTTTTTATGATCAAGACAAACATTTCCATTTTGTGTTGTTTATTTTTTTGTAGCTGTATCCTTCTTTATTATATAGGTACACTAATTTCATTTTCAATTCATATGGAATCATAGAAAAATAGAAAAATTGGTCTGAACTAACCTCCAAACCATCAATGATTCTGTAATGAGGAGTACCCAAATTGCATCCATGCTTAAATTCGCATCGTCAAAAGTCGAATAACAGAGCTTTTTTTTTTTTTTTTGCAAATATTTTGAAAAATTGGATATTTGTCCATGCTTACTCTTCTTTTTGTAAGAAATGGATACTTAAAACATATTGTACTTGCTAATTTTAAAAAGATGACATTTTGATGACGTCGCATGTCGACGTTTTGGTACAGTTTGCTTTTTCAGTAAACACTTCATCTGTTGATAAATACTGTGAACGTTTTGTGTATATATAAATATATTTATCTATGTTGAAAGACATGCATAGTATCAAATCATAAAAATACAAATTGTTCAGTTTCTAGGAGATATTGTAAGATTTCCGCTGCTATTTTTACTAAATAGGTGCAATTTGGGTACTCGGTGCCATTTGGGTACCGTTACATTAGATACACATTTTTAATATATCTTATTGTTTCATGTCTTTAAAATTCAAATGGCATTACGTCATTATATAAGAATAAGTGGATGTGGTATATTTGCCAATGAAACATATTTCTACCAGAGATCAAAAGACATTTATAATGTTTTGAAATATTGATATACAAAATTACGGAAGCCCTGGAGTGCCATGCAAAAAAAAAAATTCAACTTGTGCGCACACGTTACCAACTTGCGCGCACAAGTTACTAACTTGCGCGCACAAGTTACTATCTTGTGCGCACAAGTTACACAACTTGTGCGCGCAAGTTACACAACTTGTGCGCACGAGTTGTACAACTTGTGCGCACAAGTTACACGTGATCTTATAGACATGCGCTGTTTTGCTAAAGAGACTACTTTATGGAACGCCGTAGCTGCCGAATACGAACATATGTTTAAATACATGAATGCACATACTTTTCAATATCTGCACATGTTTTTTACTATATATACACATACTTTTCATATATATGAACATAGTTTACTTTATATTCACTTACTTTATATATATATATATATGCACATACTTTTCCTACATATGCACATCGTTTATCTTATATGCACATATATGCGCATTTTTTTTTTATATATATTTGCACATAATTAACTTCATATTAATATTTGTTTTTCGTTCATTTTTTTTTATATAAATAAGGCCGTTAGTTTTTTCTTTTGAATTGTTTTACATCGGGGCCTTTTATAGCTGATATTGCGGTATGGGCTTTGCTCATTGTTCAAGGCCGTACGGTGACCTATAATTGTCTGTGTCATTTTGGTCTCTTGTGGACAGTTGTCTCATAGGCACTCATACCACATCTTCTTTTTTATATTCATATGCATATACTTTGTTTTCTATATATGCACATACTTATTCTACATATGAATGTACAGATGTAGTTCTGCATGTGAATACTTTTCTCAATATATATGAACATAGTTTTTCAACGTGAAAATTACAATTCATATTATGCTTTTCTGGGGGTTTTTTTCAAACTGAACTAAGGGTTTCAATATCATAAAAGGAATGTTTATTAAGAAGATCTTAATGATGTATGTTGTTCAATTAAGCAACTGTTGGAATCATTTTTATATGAATGCAATATTGTTTTGGTATGTATGATGGTATGGCGTTGTTGTCTTCATCTATAGTCACTTGGTTTTCATGTGAAAACATTGAAGGAGTCGATGTGTTTGTATTAAATTTTAACACAAGGATTATTACCACTAACGGGTCAAACGTTGTAAAAATGCATTCTTACAACTAAACACATTAATTCAAAAACCAGTTGTTGGCATGACACGGGTTATGTTCTTCTCATATATGTTATGATGGTATGATACTAAACCCGTAACGGGAAGGATTGTGCCTGTTGTTCATTTGATGAAATCATAATCTTTCAGTCATTTTATTTGAAGTCTGGAGCTGGCATGTCAGTTAACTGCTAGTAGTCTGTTGTTATTTATGTATTATTGTCATTTGTTTATTTTCTTTGGTTACATCTTCTGACATCAGACTCGGACTTCTCTTGAACTGAATTTTAATGTGCGTATTGTTATGCGTTTACTTTTCTACATTGGCTAGAGGTAGAGGGGGAGGGTTGAGATCTCACAAACATGTTTAACCCCGCCGCAGTTTTGCGCCTGTCCCAAGTCAGGAGCCTCTGGCCTTTGCTAGTCTTGTATTATTTTAATTTTAGTTTCTTGTGTACAATTTGGAAATTAGTATGGCGTTCATTATCACTGAACTAGTATATATTTGTTTAGGGACCAGCTGAAGGACGCCTCCGGGTGCGGGAATTTCTCGCTACATTGAAGACCTGTTGGTGACCTTCTGCTGTTGTTTTTTTCTATGGTCGGGTTGTTGTCTCTTTGGCACATTCCCCATTTCCATTCTCAATTTTATCATAAAACTTAATTTAAATTGCCGTTTTCTTTACCAATTTTAATGTGTTTTCAAAGTATTCAGTATAGTCTAAGTTCTCAAAATGTGAATTGTTTTCTATTACTATGAAGATATAGAAAGGACCAAAGACGGGGGAATTTTTTTGTATGCCCTGCCGATAGGCGTATGTGGCATTATACATGTATTACCCTTGATCGTCCGTTTTACCGTCGATCTGTCCTTCCATCTTTCCATTTTATTTTGATGCATTCTAATTCAACTTTTAAATTGCCAAATCAACTTTGCCTCTACTTAATTTGATAAAGCTCATACACAAAGGTAAAAAAATATAAAACGCAAAAAGTCACCTGCTGTACTACAGCTCTGCTCCATTATAACTAGGAAAATTTCATTTCTTTTTTTGTTTGTTTTTGCACTCTCACCTTATTCCCAAATGCTGAAAATTTAGATTCAAAACAAGAAATACAGAGTAAATCAGACAAATCATAATGCAGCACTGCAGCCCGTCATATCATATTTGATATTCACACCTTTTTAAAGCTTTTCAATACGTATACATTTTATTTTTACGGCGTCGGCGTTGGCTTCACAATGTATTAGTTTGTGATTAGGTCTAGCTTATGTTGAACCACAAGTGGTGGTTCAATGATATGCTTTATGCAGTGGTATAAGTATTGGAACATTTCATTTCCATAGATAATATTTGGCCCTGTCCCCTCAGTAATTGTCTATTGACTTTGAAAATTTATTGGCATTTGCAAGTCATATTTCTATGCAGGTTATAAAGCCCACCTCTCATCATGGTTCATTAACTTGAAACTTTTACATAGTTTACAAGTTTATGTTTGTTTAAAGGGAACGACTTATGGTATTTTGTATGTAGTTGTATATTGGCACATTTCATTTTTATGGATATTGCTCAGCCATGTACTTTCAGTCGTGGTTCATCAACTTTGAATATTTCCATAACTTTCATGTAAAAGTATTGCTATTATGGTTTCAACATTTGCACTGTCAAAATTACAAAAAGGCGTTACATAACCATTTCTGTGAAAACAGTTTATTTTTTTAATATTTTAACGAAGTTATATATATATATATAATTACTTTCGTATACAAAGAGAAAAATCCAAGAGAGATACATTACTCCCACCCGACCCCAAATTATCAAAAGCTTACAACTTGAAAATGAATACATGATTCTATCAATATTTTTGTCTCTTTAAGATATAATATAGAATTACTGATCAAATTGATAAAATGGCCCAAGAGCCCAGCTTGATATTACTGCAAATGTAAAAACCCTGGATAGTTTGAGCAAGTATGGCCCCTTTAAATACGTTTGACATATCTACATTTGGATTGTGATTAACATTTTGATAATAGGCATCTTTTTAAAGACATCAAGAAATTCAATGGGCCATTCGTTTACACTCTGTATAGAAAAAAATTAACATTGACCAAAGAATTATGAATCATGAAAATGTGCCACATATAGTTGACCTACTGCGTTATTACATCTGAGAAACGTACAAAATAACGTAATTTTAACATTGATCATAGTCTCATAAAAAGGGAGAAATTCACATGACAAAAAAACTGTAATTTTGTTCAACCAGTCGCTGTACCATTTATAATAGGTCAAGACCAAAGAATATATGACAGACGGAAACTTCGAAATATAAGGCTATTGCAAACAAAGTATGAAGCATCCATCTTAATACCGAAAATATAAAGCTCTATAGAAATAGTTTTCGCCATTGCTGGACAGTAATACCTTTGTCTCACTCTGACATTTTACATTCACTTTTTATAGATTATTCCCACACCGACAAAGTGCATTCGGCTCTTACTAATGTTTTTACTAATAAAACATAAAACCTGTATCAAAAATAAGGGCTGAAAGCACGAATGCCCCCGCTTAAAATTTTCAATTTTCCAAGTAATAAAGGGGCATATAATTGTCCAAAAAATTACTGCCAAAATTCTAACTCGGCCTAACTCTGTGTGATTATTAACATTGTGTGTGAATTTCAATAATTTTGGATAAGGCAAAATTAACGACAGAGTGCGGAAACCAAACTAAATGCATTAATATAACTTGTGACCCGTTATCACTGAATTGTTGGGACAAAAATCACTGAATTCAACACGCCATTAGTGGTAATAATCCTTGTGTTAAAATGTAATACAAACGACTCATACAAAATACAAAGTTATGGCATTAAAACAAGTGACTGTAGATGAAGACAACAGCGCCATACCATCATACATGCCAAAATAGTATTGCATTCATATAAAAATGATTTCAAAAGTTGCTTAATTGAACAACATACATCATTAAGAAATTCTTAATAAACATTCTTTTTATGAAATTGGAACCCTTAGTTCAGTTTGAAAAAATGAACAACAGAAAAGCATAATATGAATTGTAATTCTCACGTTGAAAAACTATGTTCATATATACTGAGAAAAGTATTTTCATGCAGAACTACATTTGTACATTCATATGTAGAATAAGTATGTGCATATATAGAAAAAAGTATGTGCATATTTAGGAAAAGAATGTGCATATATATATATATAAAGTAAGTGCATATAAAGTAAACTATGTTCATATATATGAAGAGAATGTGTATATATAGAAAAAAACATGTACAGATATTGAAAAGTAGGTGGATTCATGTATATAAACATATGTTTGTATTCGGCAGCTACGGCGTTCCATAAAGTAGTCTCTTTAGCAAAACAGCGCATGTCTATAAGATCACGTGTAACTTGTGCGCACAAGTTGTACAACTCGTGCGCACAAGTTAATAACTCGTGCGCACAAGTTGTGTAACTCGTGCGCACAAGTTGTGTAACTCGTGCGCACAAGTTGTGTAACTCGTGCGCACAAGTTGTGTAACTTGTGCGCACAAGATAGTAACTTGTGCGCGCAAGTTAGTAACTTGTGCGCGCAAGTTGGTAACTTGTGCGCACAAGTTGAATTTTTTTTTTTTGCGTGGCACTCCAGGGCTTCCGTACTACGAAAATAGCAATCATATGTTTTTATAATAATTACCTTTTTGTGCAAACTAATACACTCTGATATATCACTATGTTTTAAACAATTTTACATTAAACAAATATTTAATATTAATGAAAAACATAGTATTGTCACACTAAGAAGCCTTGAAAACGTGTTTTATTGTGCAATTATTGATTTACAGTTAGCCAAAAAACATTAACATCAGCAGATACAAAAAAAAATCCAATGTTTATGTTTCATTTCTATGTTGTTTATTTATGTATATATATAAAGCAATATAACAAAAATACTGAATTCCGAGGAAAATTTAAAAAGGAAAGTTCCTAATCAAATATCAAAATGAAATGATAAAAAACATCAAACGAATGTATTTTAAATCAACCCATAAAGCATTGAAATATTTGAAGTCCTGTGACTGCATTCTCATCAACACTAGTGTAAAGTCGCGCTACAGGAATGTTTGCACATATGATCTAATTTTTCTCATTAGAAATATGCAACTCTTACGTTTTATATTTACTCAATGTTTTTTTAAACATCTTTCAGGTTTTTGGTCTAAAAAATGTGTTAAAATTCTAACTTCTGATTAAGTATCCGACCAAATATGTTATATATTTGTTTGTTTTCTCGCACTCTTTATATTAATTTCACGCTGAAACATTCGTCCGTTTTTCTTCTATGAAAAGTCAATTTATCATGAACTGATATTATTTGATGAATACACAGTATTCCATGCGTGTGAAGGACAAAAATTCTTATTTGAAGATCATATAGCATATAAAAATAAGGAGATGTGGTATGATTAACAATGAACATTCAGTGTCTTTAAACGTGGTCGGTTCTTCACATTTTTTTTTCATTTTTTAAAAGTTTAAATTTACAACTTGGTACCATCTCCGATTGTAGTTAACATGAAACACATAATCCTTGTTCAACATAGCGTATCAAAATGTTCAGAGGATACAAAGTCAACACAGTCAACATCCGACCTGTTGGTAAGCCAGATGTGCCGTTAACTTTTAGCTTTGCATAATCTTCTATATAGTAAGGTTTATTAACATGTTCTGATAATTTTGTTATGGGGAAGATTAAACAATGTTGCAATTATTTGTAACAAGAATATGCAAAGGGTTTTGGTTCAGTGTTACATGTATCAATTACAATACTCAAAGTGAGTTAGAGTTCAAACATATTTTTTTGTCTACATTTATTAAGATTAACTCCGCACACATTTGTTTTGCAGCCAAGAAGAAAGAGACCATAGAACTAGAAGTGTAAGTGGGTTTTGCTATTAGTATATGTCTAATGTATCCATTGGAGTTCATATCTATATCTCAGTGTGGTATATTAGCAATATCTACAGTAAGTCTGTTGAAATTTGAAATTATTGCTGAAATTACGGAAATGTCCTCGGACACTTTTACTAGTTCCATAGTCCAATTTGCTTATAAGTGTAAGATTCCTTTACTTACATCTTTTATAAAGGCTTTGAAACGTACGATTTTCATCTCTTGTGAGAAAGATACGTTTTATTTATATACTAGTATATATGTGATAAAGACATTGTTAATTTCATGTATTGTGTAAACTCATCATAAATGATAGCGGTTTTCTTTATTTTCTTCAGATATAGTTGTACATAAATGTTTTTCTATTGAATTACGTTACAGTTCTTACAAGTGAATGCAAACTTATGTATGAGTATTAATTGATTTCATTTTTACCTCACCTGGCCCGAAGGGCCAAGTGAACTTTTCCTATCACTTTGCGTCCGTCGTCCGTCGTCGTTGTTAACGTTTACAAAAATCTTCACCTCTGAAACTACTGGTCCAAATTAAACCAAACTTGGCCACAATCATCATTGGGGTATCTAGTTTAAAAAATGTGTCCGGTGACCCGGCAAACCAACCAAGATGGCCGCCATGGCTAAAAATAGTACATAGGGGTAAAATGCGGTTTTTGACTGATAACTCAAAAACCAAAGCATTTAGAGCTAATCTGACAGGGGTAAAATTGTTTATCAAGTCAAGATCTATATGCCCTGAATTTTCAGATGAATCGGACAACCCGTTGTTGGGTTGCTGCCTCTAAATTGGTAATTTTAAGGAAATTATACTGTTTTTGGTTATTATCTTGAATATTGTTATAGATAAAGATAAATTTTAAACAGCAATAATGTTCAGCAAAGTAAGATTTACAAATACGTCAACATGACCGAAATGGTCATTTGACCCCTTTATAGTCAATTTTTAACCATTTTTCGTAAATCTTGGTAATCTTTACAAAAATCTTCTCCTCTGAAACTACTCGGCCAAATTTGACCAAACTTGGCCACAATTATCATTTGGGTATATAGTTTTAAAAATATGTGTCGTGACCCTGTCAACCAACCAAGATGGCCGCCATGGCTAGAAATAGTATATAGGGGCGAAATGTAGATTTTGGCTTATATCTCTGAAACCAAGGCATTTAGAGCAAATCTGAGGGGGTGAAATAATCTATTAGGTCAAAATCTATCTGCCCTGAATTTTTCAGACAAATCGGACAACCCGTTGTTGGGATGCTGCCCCTGAATTAGTAATTTTAAGGAAATTTTGCAGTTTTTGGTTATTATCTTGAACATAATAATAGATAGAGATAAACTGTAATAATGTTCAGCAAAGTAAGATCTACAAATAAGTCAACATGACCAAAATTGTCAGTTAACCCATTAAGGAGTTGTTGCCCTTTATAGTCAATTTTTAACCATTTTTTTTAAATTTTAGTATTCTTTTCAAAAGTCTTCTCCTCTGAAACTACTGGGCCAAATTTGACCAAACTTGGCCACAATCATCTTTTGGGTATCTAGTTTTAAAAATATGTGGCGTGACCCTGCCAACCAACCAAGATGGCCGCCATGGCTAAAAATAGTATATAGGGACGAAATCTAGATTTTAGCTTATATCTCTGAAACCAAAAAATTTAAAGCAAATCTGACTGGAGATAAATTGTTTATCAGATGAAGATCTATCTGCCCTGAAATTTTCAGACAAAACAGACAACCTGTTGTTGGGTTGCTGCCCAAGAATTAGTAATTTTAAGGAAATTTTGCAGTTTTTGGTTATTATCTTGAATATTATAATAGATAGAGATAAACTGTAAACAGCAATAATGTTCAGCAAAGTAAGATCTACAAATAAGTCACATGACCAAAATTGTCAGTTTACCCCTTAAGGAGTTAATGCCCCTTATAATCATTTTTTTTTAATTTTCATAAATTTTTGTAAATTTTTGTAAATTTTTAGAATATATATATTCCACTGTAATTACTGGGCCAAGTTCATTATAGATAGATAAAAGAGGGACGAAAGATACCAAAGGGACAGTCAAACTCATAAATCTAAAACAAACTGACAACGCCATGGCTAAAAATTGTAGCAAGAAAAATGTCCAGTGAAGTAAGATCTACAAACCCATCATGATCACCAAAACACAATTTTGTCATGAATTTATCTGTGTCCATTGTTTAATATGCACATAGACCAAAGTGAGCGACACAGGCTCTTGAGAGCCTCTAGTTTTATCTTTCAAACAACAAAATATTAAAAAAGGTCCATTGAGAAATGTTATAAAATCAGCTGAGACTGTCTCTAGCAATGATATCTTTATTTACTATAACTTAAATAAAAATTTTCATAAAATGTTCAAAAGAGGGACGAAAGATACCAAAGGGACAGTCAAACTCATAAATCTAAAACAAACTGACAACGCCATGGCCAAAAATAAAAAAGACAAACAGAAAAACAATAGTACACACGACACAACATAGAAAACTAAAGAATAAACAACACGAACACCACCAAAAACTAGGGGTGATCTCAGGTGCTCCGGAAGGGTAAGCAGATCCTGCTCCACATGTGGCACCCGTTGTTCAAATGATGAAGTCAATTAACACAATCGTATCGAAAACAAACAAGATAATAGTATAACAAATGTTGTAAGGAATATATTTATTTCAATGTATTTGGTTCGGAAGAAGCGAAATTGAAGTGAATATATACTTGACAATATTGTAGAAAATCATGCAAAGGAAAATATTCTAACCCAAGCGGAGGAAGTTTTAACCCTCTGTCTTTTAACATTCCTCTGAACGTCACCAAAATTTTCTACAAGACGCATACTGCATAGTTCAATGGTGCCCTTTGTGATGATCGTGCTACTTTGGGATGTGTTTTCCTCCATTATGATTAATAAAGTACTATTTTTATCGTTTTAGGGATGGAATATACCAAGAATCCTCCTCTGATGGCTACATGTACATAGATGCTTGTCTTACCGACATTTCAAGTACAAAATCTCAGTAAAACATGGTTAAAATTGGTGTTTTACAAAATGAGGTTTTGTTGATATAATCAACCTGAACTATATAAATGTATGCCATTACTCTCAGTGAAGAAGGCTATCCAACCTGAACTACAATATCTATAAATGTTTGCCAATACTCTCAGTGAAGAAAGGGTATCAATGTTAGAGCCCTTAATTTCAACATACAGATCATACCTGTATGCTTTCGATATTGAATAGAATAAACCATGATAGTATAAACAGTAGCAAGTAGATAGATAGAAGAGGATGTGGTATGAGTGTCAATGAGACGACTCTTAATCAAAGTCACAATATGTAAAAGTAAATTATTATAGGTCAGGCCTTCAACACGGACCCTTGGCTCACATCAAACAGCAAGTTATAAAGAGTCCGAAAAATGACTAATGCATGTATAACCATTGAAACAGGGAAACCCAACAATTTTGATAGATACCAACCTTGCCCCTTACCTGAAACAATAGTATAACATCACAACAAAGAAAGACACATATAAAATATCAATTGGAATAGCTTTGATGTTATATTTCACATGGCCATAAAAGTGCGAGGTTTGGCATGCCACAAAACCAGGTTCAACCCACCATTTTTTCCTTTAAAAATGCCCTGTACCAAGTCAGGAATATGGTCATTGTTATATTATAGTTCGTTTCTGTGTGTATTACATTATAACGTTGTGTCGTTTGTTTTCTCTTATTTTTGAGTGTAAATTCACATTGCGATAAGACGTGTCACGGTACTTGTCTATCCCAAATTCATGTATTTGGTTTTGATGTTATATATATATGTTATATTTGTTATTCTCGTGGGATTTTGTCTATATGTGTTACATTTTAGTGTTATGTCGTTGTTCTCCTCTTATATTTAATGCGTTTCCCTCGGTTTTAGTTTGTTATCCCGATTTTGTTTTTTGTCCATGGATTTATGAGTTTTGAACAGCGGTATACTACTGTTGCCTTTATTTAACTCAATCAAGACATATTAACAAAAAAATCAAGCACTTGATTTGAGCGTTTAAACTCAGACAGGCTTATATTTTGTGTACCTTTAAGAAATTTCTGTCTGTTTATGCTTAGATCCTTTGAATAATAATAAAAAAAAATATAATAAATTAATGGTCATAATTATAAATTACCTGTTTACAAAACGTTTAATTTTTGAAATACTTCGGCTTTTCTATCTCAGGAATAGATTACCTTAGCTGTTATTTTTGCAAAACTTTTAGGAATTTTTGGTCCTCAATGCTCTTCAACTTCGTACTTTATTTGGCCTTTTTTACTTTTTTTATTCGAGCGTCGCTGTTGAGTCTTTTGTAGACGAAACGCGCGTCACGTGCAAATATAAAATGCCAGTTCTCGTATCTATGATGAGTTTATTTATATCGGGGTTCCATATACGGGGGGATATTTTATAAATATCGGAAATAATCTCATGAAGCCGAAAGTTGTAATTAACTATAAGAACTAGAGGTTCTCCCATAACTATAAGATTAATGTAATATTGGTAAAAAGAAATTACGTTACATCTGATTGCTAGTATAGACAAAAATATATTAAACACGATTTCAAATGTGTTTTCCCTAAGCAGACCCGTAAAACTACTGATAACAATAAAAAAAGAAAAGGAAGAAAATTGGTAAAAGCTAGGAATGCAGGGGTAGAAAACATTCTTGCATTTTCATATCAAGAATTGAGTAATGTATACTTCAAATAGTAATTAATGGTGACATGCAGCTTCTGTACTACACAATGTTTCAACCGGCATGTGATTCTGCAATAATTTATTTCCAGTAAAAGGAAAATGGATCTTGTTCCACATTATCAGTGCGCAAAGTTAATTATAAATAAACTAATTTGAATATCTCAACTTACTAGGTAAATATCATTTAACGAGCATTCACAGCTCACACAGGAAAGACCTTTGCAGACTGACGATTTGATTCCTGGAGTACTTCATTCTTGCGAAAGGAAAAGACGTTCACATAACTTAACATGATAAATATGGCTCGAGAGTATTAAATTTGTGTAATTATTGATTCGGGCGTTATGCGTTTATAACATTAGCAAAACAAATTAATGATTCAATTTCAAAAAATTAGTCATACGGTGGGATGTTAGGGGTACAAAAAAGGTCGAACTAGCATTCACAGACAGTTACTAAGTTCCATTCTTTGGGCTTTGTTAAAGCGTTATCGAAAATGTGTGTTATGTTTATGAAGCGTTGAACACACACACTTGTACCGATATTTAAAATAATAAGCATGTCACCTACAGTAAATAGATACACATTTGATGGTACAAAATTCGTGGTAAGAATCTGTCAGCCGGCTATGAAAGACTAATGCAGTTCTTTTTACGGTAATATAATGAAACAAAATAGATTAATTATATGATACAAAAACGGATGTAACAAGATATATTTTGACCCCTATAGTATTATAATTTTCGGACGGGGAGTTTCACCCCCTGGTACTCCTATTACCTAAAACCCATGTCTCTTCTCTTTCGGAGGCCTAGTTACTGCATGCGGAGTAAGTTTACACATATGTTCAGATGAATTCTAATATAATTAAAATAAATTGCATAGATAAATATAAGCATCAGAATTCCAGAGTTTCTGTCTCCTTCTAATCAATGCTTGTCGTCAGTTATGTAGCATATATCTACAGTTCCGAGCTACATTTAATTGTGTGCAATGTCAGCTACGTAGAACAGCTCTACAGTCATATGGTAATGGTGTGCGAGTTATACCTAAGTGTCCTTTAGTAGAGGGTGGATTCTGTCCTTCCGGTGCGAGAAACTCATATCTTTGCACCATTGACGTCAGATACAGAAACAACTCCATTCTGGCTAAAGATTCTCCAAGACAGACCCTCCTACCTGCAATTAGAAACATTTTAAAAATAAATTCTAGTTGAAGAACAGCCAAAGAATTTTCCAAATATTCAGCAAAGTTCACTAAAGCGAATATACCAGCTTATCGTTCATTGGTGAATAATAAAATCAACGGTACCAATTTTGTTGCACCAGATGCGCATTTCGACAATATATGTCTCTTCAGTGATGCTCGTGGCCAAAATATTTGAAATCCAAAGCTTATATAAAAGATGAAGAGCTATAATCCAAAAGGTCAAAAAAGTATAGCCAAATTCGTGAAAGGAATCAGAGCTTTGCATGAGGGAGATACATTCCTTAATTTATAATAATTTCTAATATTTTGTAACAGCAAATTTTAATAACACAAAAAATCCGTATTTTCATGCCAGTACCGAAGTACTGGCTACTGGGCTGGTGATACCCTCGGGGACTAATAGTCCACCAGCAGAGGCATCGACCCAGTGGTAGTAATAAAATCAACGGTACCAATTTTGTTGCACCAGATGCGCATTTCGACAATATATGTCTCTTCAGTGATGCTCGTGGCCAAAATATTTGAAATCCAAAGCTTATATAAAAGATGAAGAGCTATAATCCAAAAGGTCAAAAAAGTATAGCCAAATTCGTGAAAGGAATCAGAGCTTTGCATGAGGGAGATACATTCCTTAATTTATAATAATTTCTAATATTTTGTAACAGCAAATTTTAATAACACAAAAAATCCGTATTTTCATGCCAGTACCGAAGTACTGGCTACTGGGCTGGTGATACCCTCAGGGACTAATAGTCCACCAGCAGAGGCATCGACCCAGTGGTAGTAATAAAATCAACGGTACCAATTTTGTTGCACCAGATGCGCATTTCGACAATATATGTCTCTTCAGTGATGCTCGTGGCCAAAATATTTGAAATCCAAAGCTTATATAAAAGATGAAGAGCTATAATCCAAAAGGTCAAAAAAGTATAGCCAAATTCGTGAAAGGAATCAGAGTTTTGCATGAGGGAGATACATTCCTTAATTTATAATAATTTCTAATATTTTGTAACAGCAAATTTTAATAACACAAAAAATCCGTATTTTCATGCCAGTACCGAAGTACTGGCTACTGGGCTGGTGATACCCTCGGGGACTAATAGTCCACCAGCAGAGGCATCGACCCAGTGGTAGTAATAAAATCAACGATACCAATTTTGTTGCACCAGATGCGCATTTCGACAATATATGTCTCTTCAGTGATGCTCGTGGCCAATAAAGGCAACAGTAGTATACCGCTGTTCAAAACTCATAAATCCATGGACAAAAAACAAAATCGGGATAACAAACTAAAACCGAGGGAAACGCATTAAATATAAGAGGAGAACAACGACATAACACTAAAATGTAACACATATAGACAAAATCCCACGAGAATAACAAATATAACATATATATATAACATCAAAACCAAATACATGAATTTGAGATAGACAAGTACCGTGACACGTCTTATCGCAATGTGAATTTACACTCAAAAATAAGAGAAAACAAACGACACAACGTTATAATGTAATACACACAGAAACGAACTATAATATAACAATGACCATATTCCTGACTTGGTACAGGGCATTTTTAAAGGAAAAAATGGTGGGTTGAACCTGGTTTTGTGGCATGCCAAACCTCGCACTTTTATGGCCATGTGAAATATAACATCAAAATGACAACACAGGACTACAATATAAATAAATTGGAGAACACAATTGACAAAGAATCACACGAACAACAGCCAACAAAAGGCAACAAGTTCAAAATTTTCATACGCCAGAAGTGTATTTTGTCCACACAAGACCTATGTGTGACGCACAGATACAAAAGTTTGAAAGCCGAAACGAGTACAAAGTTGATACCCTCGGTAGTAATAAAATCAACGGTACCAATTTTGTTGCACCAGATGCGCATTTCGACAATATATGTCTCTTCAGTGATGCTCGTGGCCAAAATATTTGAAATCCAAAGCTTATATAAAAGATGAAGAGCTATAATCCAAAAGGTCAAAAAAGTATAGCCAAATTCGTGAAAGGAATCAGAGCTTTGCATGAGGGAGATACATTCCTTAATTTATAATAATTTCTAATATTTTGTAACAGCAAATTTTAATAACACAAAAAATATTTGAAATCCAAAGCTTATATAAAAGATGAAGAGCTATAATCCAAAAGGTCAAAAAAGTATAGCCAAATTCGTGAAAGGAATCAGAGCTTTGCATGAGGGAGATACATTCCTTAATTTATAATAATTTCTAATATTTTGTAACAGCAAATTTTAATAACACAAAAAATCCGTATTTTCATGCCAGTACCGAAGTACTGGCTACTGGGCTGGTGATACCCTCGGGGACTAATAGTCCACCAGCAGAGGCATCGACCCAGTGGTAGTAATAAAATCAACGGTACCAATTTTGTTGCACCAGATGCGCATTTCGACAATATATGTCTCTTCAGTGATGCTCGTGGCCAAAATATTTGAAATCCAAAGCTTATATAAAAGATGAAGAGCTATAATCCAAAAGGTCAAAAAAGTATAGCCAAATTCGTGAAAGGAATCAGAGCTTTGCATGAGGGAGATACATTCCTTAATTTATAATAATTTCTAATATTTTGTAACAGCAAATTTTAATAAACACAAAAAATCCGTATTTTCATGCCAGTACCGAAGTACTGGCTACTGGGCTGGTGATACCCTCGGGGACTAATAGTCCACCAGCAGAGGCATCGACCCAGTGGTAGTAATAAAATCAACGGTACCAATTTTGTTGCACCAGATGCGCATTTCGACAATATATGTCTCTTCAGTGATGCTCGTGGCCAAAATATTTGAAATCCAAAGCTTATATAAAAGATGAAGAGCTATAATCCAAAAGGTCAAAAAAGTATAGCCAAATTCGTGAAAGGAATCAGAGCTTTGCATGAGGGAGATACATTCCTTAATTTATAATAATTTCTAATATTTTGTAACAGCAAATTTTAATAACACAAAAAATCCGTATTTTCATGCCAGTACCGAAGTACTGGCTACTGGGCTGGTGATACCCTCGGGGACTAATAGTCCACCAGCAGAGGCATCGACCCAGTGGTAGTAATAAAATCAACGGTACCAATTTTGTTGCACCAGATGCGCATTTCGACAATATATGTCTCTTCAGTGATGCTCGTGGCCAAAATATTTGAAATCCAAAGCTTATATAAAAGATGAAGAGCTATAATCCAAAAGGTCAAAAAAGTATAGCCAAATTCGTGAAAGGAATCAGAGCTTTGCATGAGGGAGATACATTCCTTAATTTATAATAATTTCTAATATTTTGTAACAGCAAATTTTAATAACACAAAAAATCCGTATTTTCATGCCAGTACCGAAGTACTGGCTACTGGGCTGGTGATACCCTCGGGGACTAATAGTCCACCAGCAGAGGCATCGACCCAGTGGTAGTAATAAAATCAACGGTACCAATTTTGTTGCACCAGATGCGCATTTCGACAATATATGTCTCTTCAGTGATGCTCGTGGCCAAAATATTTGAAATCCAAAGCTTATATAAAAGATGAAGAGCTATAATCCAAAAGGTCAAAAAAGTATAGCCAAATTCGTGAAAGGAATCAGAGCTTTGCATGAGGGAGATACATTCCTTAATTTATAATAATTTCTAATATTTTGTAACAGCAAATTTTAATAACACAAAAAATCCGTATTTTCATGCCAGTACCGAAGTACTGGCTACTGGGCTGGTGATACCCTCGGGGACTAATAGTCCACCAGCAGAGGCATCGACCCAGTGGTAGTAATAAAATCAACGGTACCAATTTTGTTGCACCAGATGCGCATTTCGACAATATATGTCTCTTCAGTGATGCTCGTGGCCAAAATATTTGAAATCCAAAGCTTATATAAAAGATGAAGAGCTATAATCCAAAAGGTCAAAAAAGTATAGCCAAATTCGTGAAAGGAATCAGAGCTTTGCATGAGGGAGATACATTCCTTAATTTATAATAATTTCTAATATTTTGTAACAGCAAATTTTAATAACACAAAAAATCCGTATTTTCATGCCAGTACCGAAGTACTGGCTACTGGGCTGGTGATACCCTCGGGGACTAATAGTCCACCAGCAAAGGCATCGACCCAGTGGTAGTAATAAAATCAACGGTACCAATTTTGTTGCACCAGATAAAATAGAAGTGTTATTTACAATATTTTGTCAGCATTTTGAGGGAAAAATAACATTCTTTTAATTAGGGAAGTTTGTAAGTAGGATCAGCAAATTGCTAGTCTTTTAATTAAAAGAAATTTTGTATTCTTTGTACCTGCTGAGAAAGCTAGAATTTTCTCTTGACTATGCAGATTGCCATCTGCATCAATAAAACGGTCCGGATTAAATTCATCGCTGTTTGGAAATGTTTCCTCACTTGATAAAGCAGAATCAATGCTTAGAAATATGATGGCTCCTTTCGGAAACATATATCCTTTGTATTCGAAATCCTCAGTTACATAGTATGGAATAGCAAATGGAACTATGTTTCCTAATCGTAATGACTCCAGTATAACAGCCTCACAGTACGGTAGGTGTGGTTTGTCCGCCATATTTGGTAAACGAGAATGTCCGACAACGTCTACAATTTCTTGGTGCATCTTGTCTTGAATATGTTTATTGCGAATTAGGTATAGGATTGCCCACATGATTGTTGTAGATGTTGTTTCTGTTCCTGTTGAGAAAAGGTCTCCAACAACTGCAGTCAGCTGCTTATCTGTAGAAAATCAATGACACATTAGTCCATGTCAAGCATGTTCAAAATATTCGGGTAATCATATTTTACATGGATATAGGAAGATGTGGTGTGAGTGCCAATGAGACAAGCATGTGACCTACCGAATTGGACTATTTACCGGGTTTGTAATAACATGATCAAAACGACGGGTGCCATATGTGAATCAGGATCTGCTAACCCTTCCGGAGCACCTGAGATCACCCCTAGTTTTTGGTAGGCCGGTTTTGTAATGCTTGGTCTTTAGTTTTCTATGTTGTGTCATGTGAACTATTATTTGTCTGTCTTTTTTCCTTTTATCCATTGCATTGTCAGC
Organism: Mytilus edulis; assembly: GCA_019925275.1. Taxonomy (NCBI): domain Eukaryota; kingdom Metazoa; phylum Mollusca; class Bivalvia; order Mytilida; family Mytilidae; genus Mytilus; species Mytilus edulis. Next base: position 91,824,293 of record CM034355.1, on the reverse strand, counting down.
ATATTTTCGATCTATGAGTTTGACTGTGTCTCTGGTATCTTTCGCCCCTCTTTTGGTTTAAAAGTGTATTTGAAATGAGTTGAAGATCATTAAATATATCTACGAGTTTCACTTGTGGATCAGGTATTTCTTAACCTTTTTATGCACTCGAGTCATTTCCGGTTTATGTGGGAAAGGTGTAGGAAGGTATGTTAATGTGATACTGGTTTGTCTCTCCGCTTTTGTTTTTGTTAGTTCGCGGTGTTTTTCGTCTTTCTTCGGCTACTTTTTTTGTTCTTTGATTTTTGGTCTTTAATCCTCATACTTTCTTTCATAAAGACATGAAAGAATACCGTTGAATATATACTTTTTTATTATTGAATATTAAATAAATGTAACGTATTTTTCTTACTCAATGTTTTGTATGAATGGGCTGTGTCTATTTTAATTTTAAAAAATGTTTTTTGTTTGTTCGTTCTTTTGTTTGTTTTGGGTTTTATTGATATACCAATGAAATGTAATAAAAAATATCCATAAACATTGTTCTTAACGGATTTGTTTGTAAGTAGTTACATGTTTGTTTCATTAAAGTCCGTACTATTATGATCGCCTTAAAACGCATTCCAAAATCAAGTTGTATCTATAAAATCAAAAATATTATGACAAGCATCACAACAATGCATACGAAAACCAAGGAGCATTTTAATACAACTCGTAATTTCATGCTTGAAGCACATGAATGAATTAAGAGAATTAAATCCCTCATATCGTAATTTTATAGGGTGGAAAAGCGTTGATGGTGTGCAAATTATTAGTATGAAGTCGCGTTACAAAAAGAAGCATTCACTTCTCAATACGAATAACCCTTAAAATTCATTATAAAAAGTTAAACAATATATCAATTCAGCTTTATCTAAATACCTGTAAAAGTGGTGTCCTCTTCGTCTTTTCTTTCTCTCATTTCTTTGATAAAAGCATCAATAAAATCGTTGATGTTGTTATCGTCGAAATGTTCCTTGTGCTCCTTTACTTCGTTAATATAAAACTCTCTAGTTTTAGCAATAAGATCGTCTAGCTTGTGAGCTCCGAAGGGATCACCTGGTATTTTGGTGAAAATCTCGGGTAAGAATGCCAACACACCTGCTACTTCCAAATTTCTGAAATTATGACCCAGAAGGTCAATGTAATATTTGAATTTAGGATCGTCATAGTCGAATCTTCGTCCAATCACAATTGACATAACATTATTGGATATACTTATGTTAATTATGTCCCTTAAATCGACAGGCTTTTCTTTGAATCCTTTCAGGGATTCTAAAAATACCTCTACTTCTTCTAAAATCCTGGATTCAAAATTGCGCTTACCAAATCCAAAACTCTTCAATTTGTTCAGAGCAAATGTTCTATGTTCTTTCCATAATCTTCCGCTTGCTGACGGGATACCTGGAAACACAAATTGATCAAATCAACGTGAACAAGGGACCGTTATTGGTACAAAACATATATACATGTAGTTTTATTATTGTTATGCCCCAATTACGATAGTAGAGGGGCATTATGTGTTCTGGTCTGTTCTTCCGTTCGTTCGTCCGTCCGTCCTTTCGTCTGTCCGTTCGCCTGTCTGTTCGTCAGTCTGTCCCGCTTCAGGTAAAAGTGTTTGGTCAAGGTTGTTTTTGATGAAGTCAAAATTCACATTAGTATACATGTTCCCTATGATTTGATCTTTCTAAATTCAATGCCAAATTAGATGTTGACCCCAATTTCACGGTCCACTGTGAGTGGGGCATCCGTATACTATGAACACATTCTTGTTTAGATATGAACTGCACACACATTTAGAAAGAACGACTAAAAACGAGTTTCAATTTTGTTCTTTTATTGCTGCATTTTCTATACTTCGTCAGGTTATGACTTGTTTTTCTATGATTATTCTTATGATTTAAGAATGTTGTAGGACCCAATAAGAAATCAAAGAGCAGATTTCTCTGAGGGATACGATTGTCGTTGTTTTCATTGATACATGTTAGCATTATTTTCAACTTTCCATAGCAGTCACTGAGAGTGAGAGAAATATAATCACTTCGTACCTTATCACCTATTTGCATACGTGAATTCTAGGTGGAACCCCATTCCTAACTCTTTAAATATTCAATTTCCTTTGGGTCAGTGGGCATGACTCCTTTCCGTACACATTCCTTTGTTTTAATTGCAAGCGGTTTTAATATAATACGACGTCTATCGACAGAACAAGTTATTTTTTCTCGACGTATCGTCGTTTGACGGTAGTTACTTACGGAAGGGAGACAACTCGAAGCGATAATATTGAAGACTCCATTTTGGCGGAAGGGGTGTTCTAGTTAGAAAACATTTATTTTAATTTAAATTATGCATATGATTTAAAATTATGCAACTACAATAATCCTCAATAGAAGACAAACATAGAAAGGATCTCGTAAGTTACAAATTAATCAATGGAGTGGGGATTCCAGAGCAACTATTCAATCTGATACCCCTTCAAGTCAAGAAAACTATACGCATGCGCATAATTACCTAAACAACCATAGACTTGTGATTTGTAGCAAAAGGTGCAATCAACAGTTTTTTTTTCTATGACGTCACATTTTGAGGGACCATGCATAAGTGACCATCAGTGGTGGACTGATTAATAAAGATACTAGTATAAAACTAGATATCACTGGAATAAGAATGCTCTCTTGTTTATAATGAAATAAAATAAATGTGTACTTTTTATATATTAAAAAAATTCCATCCAATGAACACATGGGAAAAAAAGGTATAATTTGTACATAAAAAACTTGAAACCAGGTCATGTGCACACCCATGAAGACATGATCCATGCACATTTTAAATAATCAAAGCTGTATGAAATTTGTAGGTTTTTACCTGGCCTTTCAAAAAAATCTTGTTTCAGGGTACGGTCTCCTGTTCCGAAAAGAGCTACAGTGGCTGCAAATAAGTTTTCAATTTTCACTGGATGTTTACAGTGTTGTCTCCCCTAAAAACATGTAAAGTTAATATAATTTTTAAAATCATTTCAATCATTCAACCTGTTTTAATTGAAAGCTAATTAACTATTTTTTACAGTCAAATACAAAAAAAAACATGATACTTTTTCACCAATTGAGTAAATAAACAGGGGTTTCCCTCCGTGGTTATTTTTAGTCGGGGAATAAACCCTAGGGATTTTTATACGAAACTGTTTATAGCACCCAAAGATGATATTAAATGTTAATTAAACGACCTCCATTTCTTTATGGAAGTACAATATCAAATATCAGTTTCATAACGTGACATATAAGATAACTCCACTTCAGTTCTTATATGACAGAAACAGATTTATAGATCGAAATTCAGAGAACTCTGGCATGTTATCTGAACTGGGGAATTCCCTCTGACGTATTTCTAAATTTATAAAAACACTAAATATAAATACTGCTTAATTCTGATTTTCCGTGTTGTTAAAAACACGCATGCAGGTCAAGGAAAATATCGAAACATGAAGATTTTGAGAAGAACATTATAGGACAGTTGTTTAAATTCAATCCTTTTGTTTTTTATACCATTCAAAGCAATTCAAAGAATCTGAGATGTTCCTTGATGTTTAGAATAAAACGGTTGACGTGAGGGCATGGTACTGAGTCAATTGTATGAGTCTACAGATTGCTTAAAAGCAATCGTATCCCAAAATTTATAAGATTGTCGAAACTGGTACTATTATGTAAAAAAGAGATTTCATTAGATTGGCTTAGATCAAGACACACTATTTTATAGTTCATTATGAAGAAAGGGTGGTGAATGGCAATGAGAAAGCAATTCAGCGACATTAATAAATGACAGACACCTGGAGAACAACATAAGTCTGTAATTTTACGCCGTACAATATGTCAAGTTTTTAATCGACCCATTTCTGTAATAAATTGTTATGAATTAAATAGCAATATTCAAAGATCTGCAAACACCAAGTTCTCTAATTAATAATAAAAATTAAAAAAAAACACACACACATAAGAAAAATGTTCACCACGGCAGAGTTTGCTGTCAGACTAGTACAGACACATTTTTTTGCTGGGTTGGACTTATTGTTTTGAGTTCATAAGCCTATAACTATACAACAACGATGTAAATAATACATTATGCAGTTTAAAAATTCAACAATATATAGGACTGTTGTGCTGTAAGAAAGATAATGTATGTGTTATGTGTATATTTGCAGTCTAAGCTATTAAAACATATTAAAAGAGGGGACTAATAAATTAAATAAATGCCATAATAATATAATATCAACATAATTCTTTCAATCGAATGAGAGCTGTAACATTCAAAAGTTGTATCTGTAGCTAGTTTTTTCCGAACATTTCGAATGTGTATATGGTGTTGTCTAAAGTGTATCTTGATGAAGGTTATTGTTATTCTAGTAAGACGTGCTTACGAACTAACACTAAGAACTTCCAATCTATTGAGAGGCTCAAATGTTTTATACCACAGAGTCCATAACACATAAAATAATCTTAAAGCAAAGCATACGTAATCAGGCAAATACATCGGTTTTCTTTTTAATTCACAAAATAAAGTTTATATAGTGCAAAGAGTTTTAAACACTTCCCGGCGGGAGCACACGTGACCACGATTTTCTGTCGGGTTTGTGTTGCTCTGATATTCTTATTTGTGGTGTTTATTGGACTGTTGTTGTCTTTTTTGTCGTTTTTCTTTTGACCAGAGGTATTGTTGTCTTAAAGTTTAACAATCTAATAAACGATCCAACAATAATATTAAAACGATGTTACAATGTTTAGTCCGGTGTTTACGGTTGTGAACGTTTCCAAAACTGAATATGAGTTATTTTTACGAAGTATATAAAACAGAATGGTTAAACTCAACTTAAAGACATACACGTATCTACGGATTAAGCAATTATTGTCCATTTTTAAGATAATCTTTGTTAGTTCTTAGTCACAGATTGCAAAGCAGACTATATATTGCATATATTTTATGTCAAGAGCAAGGAGAAAAATACCATAATTATAATTGAGTCTTTTGCTTAGGAATATTCACAATATACTGATATCATACGCAATGTACGCAGTATATTGATGTACACAACATACTATATATATACACACCATACCCGTATATGTGTCCGTTTACTATGTCGATAAATTAATCGATACTAGGGGAAATGTTTCCTCAATTCGAATTTCATAAGAACAACTTACCATAACTGTCGTTTAATTTTAATATATAAATTGGTGGTCTGTCTAACATCTTTTCTCCTCTAGAGTTTAGCAATTCACGAATGTTATCGGCACCATTGACAACAATCACCCAATAGGCTCCAAGTGACATGCTAAAAATATCGCCATGTTTTTTCCTGATATCCCGGACTGCTTTAAGAAAATCTCCATCAGAGATGTTATAAAAGTTCCCTATCAGCGGAAGAGGCGTTGGGCCTGGCGGATAACTGATCGGTCTTCTTGATCGTATCCATAGCCATGTAAATAACCCCACAGTTATAAATATCAGCAGCTCTAAATATGTCCATTGAATCATTATGTCCATTGAATCATTATGTCCATGAATTAAATAGCATGGTTATATAAGTTTTAACCTACTTCACTAGTTCTATAAATAAACCTACACATTAAAAATACACCGTACACTTCAGGATGTACTTAGGTGATATTAAATAAATTAAGAATTTAAAAGTGATACTATAAGTCGGAAGAGCATTAGTTAAGGATCAAAATAAGCTTAATATTGATAGTTTATGGTGCTCCTTTTTATCTTTTCGTTGTGCGTCGCAGTATTATTGTATCAGAATTTGTTAAATTTATATAAAATCGTAATTTATATGTTATTCTCATTTATTCTTTATAGTATTTTTGTTTAGATATTTCATTCAATTAACACCAGAGTGTATGACGTATGCTGATAAGTTATTGGTTTTTGTTTTTGTATTATATGTACTGAGTGTAAATCATGGAAATGCATCATATCAAATCAATTTGAAAGCTTCTTTTGGTCCTTTTTAGTAATTTTTAGTCACTTGGCATCTAGTACTCTTCCGTCACCTTTACCGTACAGAAACTTGCGACAAGTGTCAAATGGGTTAAAATCTCCCCAAAAATTACTTCCAAATTTAATTTCAAAAAATGGATGAAATGCAAATGCAAATTAATAGGTTTTTGTATATAACAGTTGGTTCATGGGTTCACTATGGTATAAAGTTTTAAAAAAATATTGAATTTGTAAACGTTGAAATATAAAATCGACTAAAAACTGCTTGAAATGACCTATCATCATAGTGTGAGAAGTTTTCAAGATTTAAGAGCAACTGATAGACTTAAAAAAATATCTTACGGCTCGAATTTTCATCAAATGGCATACGTTTCTTTTGGCACTCAGTGTTTAACTCCCTCGGAAAAAAAGAACCTTAAAATTCTTAACAATAAGGACGCAATAGTATAGCACTATCATTTCAAAGTTGATCTAGTAATATTTTTTTTAATTAGTTATTCAATCGAATGACTGGTCTTATATTTAATTGTTGTCCCATCTTTTTTTTTCACTTACTGCCATATAATCATATGTTCGTATCCTTCCCTTAAAATAGAAAAAAAAGCTAAATGGTATATGCCTTAAAGGGGCATTAGCTATACCAATACCATAATCATGCCTATCAAAGTAACTCAAACTCTTTCATTTGATTAATAACATTATAAAATATTAACTAGAATTTTAAAAAGTAATAAATGGTACTAAATAAAAGAGGGGCGAAAGATACCAGAGGGACAGTCAAACTCATAGATCGAAAATAAACTCTGCATTTTGTCCGTATTTTAGGAGTAGACTGCATACAATACGTAAATCATAATTATACACCTGTATAACCATGTGATTTGTGTGTGTGTGTGTGGGACTCAGTTTCAGACAACAGAACGGTTATTACTGGTGACTTAATTATTTCCCTTTTCCCTCTTGACATTCTTTATTGTTTCAATGAATATGCTCAAGTACATACACGGCCATCTCCAACCAATGGTCAAATTAAAGTTATAAAAAGAATGCAGTGATCTCGAATTATTTCTTGCAAGAAAATGAAATATCAGCGATGTTTGGGAGCTTTTTTTCACCATATGTAAGTAACCAAGAATCCAACTTTTATTTAAGTTTGAAATTTTTCAAAACACTTTCGAGATTACTGAAATAAGCATATCAACCAATTGTTTGGTTTATTCTTTTTCTGCTGAGTTGTAGTTATCTCCCTGTAACCAATATACATGTAAATTACACTTTTCTTTAATTCCTTTCCCTCGTGCATAGCTCTGATTGAATTTCTTGCTCTAAATAGCTATATTTTTGGTTTTTTCCTTTATATCTGATCTTCAACGTTAACCATAATATTATGTTTTGAATTTTCCATTCGTTAGAACCCTCTGTGTTTTCAAATGACAAATTTTCTTTCAAACTTCTTCGTGAAGGGTAATTTAATAAAAAATGTTTCATCTAGAATGGATAATTATGATTGATTCATTGTTTTTCATAAAGTCTAGTGGCAAATTTTTCATTCATTTTTTGGACGAAATTTAATATTTTTACTGCATAGTTGGTTGACAGGAATAAATGGTTAAAAATTTAGAACACTACTAGATGCTGGGTAGGGTTTGAAATATTCCCTTGCATTATGCCACCTGTATATATAGCTACTTATCATAAAAGAGTTCTTTAAAGGGTTATCATATATGAAAAAAAGAAGCAGACTTCTAAAGTATGGTGAATCGTATTTGAAGTTCCAATCGTACCGTTGTGATCCCTGTAAATAAGATAATTGATTAACACTTAGTCTAGATCCATACAACGATTGATGGAAAACGAAAAAAAACAACTGATGGAATCCGAATAAAACGACTGATAGAATCCGAATACAACGGCTGACTGAATATGAATACAACGGCTAATATTGAATCTGAATGCAACTGCTGATGGAATCCGAAAACAACGGCTGATTGAATCTGAACACAACTGCTGATGGAATCCGAATACAACGGTTGATGGAATCCGACGACAACGACTGATGGAATCCGAATACAAGGACTAATGGACTCCAAATAGAATCGCTGGTGGAGTCCGAATAGAACCGCTGGTGGAATCTGAATACAACGGCTGATGGAATCTTAATACAACCACTGATGGAATCCACAAACAACGGGAATCCGAATAGAACCGCTGGTGGAATCTGAATACAACTGCTGATGGAATCTGAATACAACGACTGAAGGAATCGGAATACAAGGACTGATGGAATCTGAATACAACGACTGATGGAATCCGAATACAACGACTGATGGAATCCGAATACAACGGCTGGTGGAATTCGAATAGAACCGCTGGTGGGATATGAAAACAACGGCTGAAGGAATCTTAATACAACGGCTGATGGAATTTGATTACTACGACTGAAGGAATCGGAATACAAGGACTGATGGAATCTGAATACAACGACTGATGGAATCCGAATACAACGACTGATGGAATCCGAATACAACGGCTGGTGGAATCCGAATAGAACCGCTGGTGGGATATGAAAACAACGGCTGAAGGAATCTTAAAGGGAAACTTCGCAAAAAAATCAAAAATTGATATTATGTTTATTCTGTATAAAAATGCTCAAATTCATAGATATTAAAGTTTTATTCTGCTAGATAAGAGATCACCATCGATTTTAAATTTAGAGTATCAATTCTCTGTGGTCAGCCATTTTGTCACCTTCTCCGATTTGCAGTCACGATATGTCTAAGGACCAAAACTACAGTAACCCGATGTAGTCGTAATTGCGTGTCGATATCTCGTCAATCGTATGGTTGTTTTATCCGACTAGTTAACTAGTTAACTAACTTGATACGGAAAATTTTCTTCTTTTTTTTTTTAAATAAATATGATCTGTTATTTTTAGACTGATAATATAGGAATTTAATAGTGAAAAATTCAAAATTTCAAATCATAAATAAGTCTTCCGTGAAACTTGAATTGTTTTCGGAAATCTAATTAGTTCATAATTCTTTTATGTAATAAACATTATTCAAATAAATTAGGATCTTCGCTCCACTGATCACCCGAATGGCTAAAGGTATTACTCCCAAAGATATTGTAGGGGGTGTGAGGTGACACGTCCAGGTATTCAAGCGATTTCCTGTCGAGTTTGCAAATTCATGCATCGTTTCACTTCTTAGTGTATTGATAAGTGTACACGGCCGATAACTTATAACTTTCCATTTTGAACTATTAGGTGTATCCGAAAGTGATATTACTAAACTCATACGCTTGTTTATGAATAACATTTCTGGTGAAAAGAAAATTATTTATAAAAATATAAATAATACCAAAAAAAAACCAAACAGATTTGATGAAATAAAAATCTATATACGTATTTTTTCCAAGGGTAAATTTGGTAAAATGTAATATATACTCGTTGTCAATGGTGAAGGCCAGAAATATTGATTTAAAAAAATGTACGCACTTGTCGACCATTCGTATATACGCCTGGATTATAAGTTACGGACCTATAGCGCAAATTAAAACATATACATGTATACATAGAACATAAGAAAGAAACATACATTTCAAGTTGCGTAAATTGGGGTAAAAGTTTTGTAAAATGACAAGTCCACGTATGCCAACATGCAGTATGTAATCATCAAATGACGATAAACTATAGTATACCAAAAGAAGAAGAAGAAGAGATTTAAATACAGGTCGATATATAACTTTATTTGGCTCATCGAAGTTATGGACATTTATATGTCACTTAGATTGTTCTCGAAAAAAGGAAGAAATTCGCCATCATCACAATTGTTCCGACATGCATGTAATATATACGCAACTGGAAGTACACTAATTCCGAGGGATGTGAATATTTTCCAGGAAAACTATAGAGTATCAAAGTTTCAAATCAATTTCGGGATTTATTTTCTCTCTTGATATTCAATGACAGCAATTTAAAGAATAAACTGCTTGTCCGTTTTAGTGGTATTCTTGCCAGTTGAAACAGACTTATAATTACATTAAAAAACAGGGAAAGATGACATTTCATTCGTTCATTTTTTTAATACATCGTTGGTCAAATAGCTAAAGTATTTATATATAGTTACGGTGTGAGACAAAGAGTATTTTAAGAAGGACATTCCCGATTATGTATAAATTTTGTTGATATTTTTCACACTTGAAAAACATATCTGTTCGTAATTTGTTGATTCCATTCCAATTAGATCCTTTAATTTCCTATCAATTTTTTAAAACATCTTTTTTCAAATATCTGAAGTATTCATGTGTTGTGAGATTTAAAATATTTTGATGAGCAGTTAATTCCTAAATAGGTAATTAAAGATCACTTTGGATGGACTAAATTATATAATTGCAATTGTTAATGATCTGTTTGAAATATTTAAGGCTGCCGTTCCTAATTTGAAATAGTACAATTTTTAGTTCATAAACTCGTGTTTAGAAGGCAATTTTATTTATAAATTCTTCAATTAAAATAATTCAGTATTTTATCGTTACTAGAGTAATCAAAAGTCATAATTCATTAAAAGTGATCTTATGCAAAATATAAAAATATACAACAGCTATCCAGTTATTGTGCGATCTTTTTATTCCTGTTATTTAATTTTAATTTTTTTTTTACATTCATGTGTCTGAAACTTTGTCTGACTCCCGTTTACAATTGATACGAAATGTTGTTCACACCTGAAATGCCATTGAACCGGGACGCCTAGATTTCACTGAATGAGGATCAAAAGATTAGAATTACATAATGCTAATCTTTTAATTACCTTGAGTTAAACTACGCATTCCACATTCTTTAGGTGTCACAAAACAATACATATTTTATTGTTTCCACCGTACAAGCAAGTGAAAATGATTGCTGGAATGAAGCAAAAAGGTCAGAATACAAACATGTATTTTTAATACACTATCGATCATGTCAGTTTCGTATGTTTGTTTAAAGTATTTTTAGAAAAAAAATCATAAAAATGTTCTATTGTATGATTTACTTTTATTATTAAAATTCGTTTTAAAAAATCCACACGATCTTATTTTAAAAGTTGCATGGCTATCACTTATTTTTCGTTGGTTAATAGCTACACCAAAAGTCGTCGATGCGCTTTAAATCGCGTTATTAGATGGTTAACGAACAAGACTTAAATGAGATATTTTCACTCCCGGCATGCATCAAAGACTTAAACTACGTCACATAAGTCAGGAAGTTTCAAAAAATAAAATTAATAATTCCCAATTTTCTTCTTTATTAGATTTCATATCAAAATAAAACTTGGTGAATATGTTTTTTGTGGTATTATGAACATAATAAGATGAAAAGTGAAAAATCGCGAATTATCCCTTTAATACAACGGCTGATGGAATTTGATTACAACGACTGATGGAATCCGAATACAACGACTGATGGAATCTGAATACAACGGCTGATGGAATCCGAATACAACGACTGATGGAATCCGAATACAACGGCTGGTGGAATCCGAATAGAACCGCTGGTGGGATATGAATACAACGACTGATGGAATCCGAATACAACGGCTGGTGGAATCCGAATAGAACCGCTGGTGGGATATGAAAACAACGGCTGAAGGAATCTTAATACAACGGCTGATGGAATTTGATTACAACGACTGAAGGAATCGGAATACAAGGACTGATGGAATCTGAATACAACGACTGATGGAATCCGAATACAACGGCTGATGGAATTTGATTACAACGACTGATGGAATCCGAATACAACGACTGATGGAATCCGAATACAACGACTGATGGAAAAGTAAAAACAACGACTGATGGAAAAGTAAAAACAACGACTGATGGAAAAGTAAAACAATTTATCCTTTTGCGTACTAGCATTTCGCATGTGTAATTAAGCGGCCGAAGGGATACATACTATAAAAGGATTTTTCAAAAATACAAAAGTAATTATAACGGAATATTAAAGATCGGTTAATCGTAAGGTAGACTCCGTTCATAATACTAGTATTCGGGATAAAGAAAAATTGCTCATGCAAGGGTTATAACATCGTGACCTTCACTTGAAGTCTGAAACAACGTTTGTGCATGAAATGTGAAAAGTTGATTACCTCTTTCGTATTTCATCTGTCCCTTAGTACTGCCAAGGATACTAAAAAAATATCTTGTTTCGAGTTTTCTATATACTTTTTTTTCTGCCCATCATTTGTATCAACGAAAAGAAATTAAGTACGGATCATATTGGTGAATAATAAACAGCTGATAATATCTATGTCATTTCTCTCATTGGCAATCAAATCTGCTTTACCCGATTTTGGTCTGTTGAAAGGCCATTCCTGCACACCCATTTCCCGTCAGAGTGATTTTTTTTAAATCGTCAATATTCATGTCAAGCATAATTTGATTCCAGAAGTAGACAAATATATTTGAGTTTTTAACAAAACATACAAAACAGTATACAATATAATTGATGTAGTGGTAAAAATTGTTGGTAAAATGTGATGTGACGTATTTCAAGTATAAATACATGTATTGTATTTGATGATATCATTATTTTTTTTATTTATTTTTGAGGTTTTATTGACGCCGAACTATTTCCTCGAGATGCAAATCATACAGAAAAATGTTACTTTCCTTGTACATTCTATATAAAAAAAATCAATTCACAATGAATCAGTTAGATTCTTAAATATCAAAATATTTTGTGCTTTAAGTTTTTTAACTGATTTTATGATATAATTTTTTTCTGTAGACATTACTCATGGTTACCATATTTACGTGGATGTTTGTTGTTGTTGTTTTGAGGTTGGCTTTTTTTTTTTTTGCTGAGTTTTTTATGATTAACTTGTAAATCGTTCAAGTATTGCTAAACTGAACTTTATTTTTTAAATTACACGATGTGATACGAATTCCAATGCGACAACCTTCTCACAGAAACCAAGTGACGTAATTTCATGGTTTTCAAAACATTTGAAATTGTATAAAAAATTGAAAATCGCCATTTTTGTAGTTTCAAGTTATATGATTTTCATAGAAAAGATATATTTATAATATTTCGCCATATTTAAAAATATAGAAATTTATCAAAAAACAACCAATAAACCAATAAACGTAATCCACTTTGAACAAAGACAATTGTTACACACTACAAAATACATGTGTGTTAAATATTACGATCGTTTAGATACAGTTGTATTACGTAGTTTCCCAGATACCCTAAACGAAAGGTCGTCTTTGGTTTAATTAGCTCTTCGGCAGTTGTGATAAGGTTATTTTGGTTTTCAAATAGATTGGCCTCGAGCATCTCTGAAGAAACATTAATTTTTGAAATGCAGACATCTGGCATTGGTAGCGTTTATAATATTACAACCACTGGGACGATTCCTCTGCTGCCGGACTGTTAGGTCACGTGGGTATCACCAGCCCATTACCCAAAAATTCGTTACTGGTATGAATTAAGGAAGGCGTTGAATTAAAATGTCAAGTCATAAATTTGTGGAAATCATTTGAAATTATGAAATAAATTTTCCTAACAGTAAAGCTTTGATTTCATTTAAAGAGTTTGCTGTATATTTCTTGTCTTTTTTGCCTCTGTTAGCTGTTGAATGTTTTTATCTCCATCTTTTTTTTTATCTCGATCAACAGAGATATTAATTGTCGAAAAGCGCATATATGGTGCAGTACGTTTACTGAACATGTGCGTTTGAATAGCTAGATCATGTAACCATAGCCTAAGGAGAGAGTTGCAAATGAGACAATCTATCCATACTAGAAGAACCAGGACTTAAACAGCTATATAAGGCATGGTGCAATGTAGCCTACAACAAATATCAAACCATGTAATGCAGTTTTGGCTATAAAAAGCTCCAGCATGGTAAAATGTAGGGTGAAAAAGAAAATATACGGCCTCATTTATTTTGCCATGATATCATACATGTCGGTATTTAACTCCGTGAAGAGATATAAAACGTGTTTCAATTGCGTTCCAAACACCAGAAAACAAATATAGAGTTGTTTATTTTGTTGTGTCTTTAACGATATTTATTAAAAATTAAAAGAAATAACCTTTCAGACAGGTTTGATAAAAGATATATTTTTTTCAAATGATCTACATTTTAAGTTATGAAGAGGCTATCTGTTTGATTGTATCTGCGGGTTTTTTTTCTATAGTGTACTGTATATATTCTTTCGATCACATAACATTATAAAAAGACAAAAGAAAGATTTAGTTTATTTGGTTGTCATGATATGTCATGCTTTTGAGACTGTTGAACAAATCGTTATCAAATATATCATTATAGACAGGCAGTAGCTTAAAAAATGATCGATTTAAAGTTTATGGAAATATCTAACCCTTTTATACTGACAATTAACCTTGAAAAGTTGTTAACGTTAACTAGTACAAAACTTGTCTCTTTTCAGAATAAAAAATGATTTGAGTGCATCTAAGACATTACCTTCTTGTCAAACTGTTGATTAATTTACATGATAATGCAATTACAATCATAATTATATCCTTATTATTTGGTTATTACCACTGACATGAATATGACAAACTTTAAATTTTTCCTTTCTAAAAACCCATCAAAGATATCATGTTTATGAAGTAGTACACCAGGTTGAACAAAGCGCATAAATGGCGCTCGAATCAAAACAGTTGAGAAACGAAGTTGAAGAGCATTGAGCAGCAAACTTTTAAAAGAAATATCAAATATGTGGTAATCCTTGACTGGGATAAAAAGTATTTCAAATATTTTAAAAAGTTTTAGGAACAGAACAATAGAAAAAGACCGTATCAATGTTGAAACTCGTCAAAGATATTAGCTATATAATTTAGTACGCCGACGCGTGTTTCATTGTATAAATAAGGCTGATGTATATTTCGATCGTACTATAATGTTTCTACAGGTACAAGTTTTACTAAATATCCAAGTCAAATCTTTGTATTTGTAAAAGTTGCTCTCTTATTATCTATCATGACTTAATTATACATAATGCTATAGCAAGGTAGCAAATTGATAAGGTTATTTGTTTTTCTAGGAAGACAGATATTTTTCTAACAGATCCTGTATTGTGTTCAGAAAATGCTATTTGTCAGAAAGTCAAACCAACAATGTCATCCGACAGTACTACGTTGATCCTTTTATTTTTATGAATTTAATGAAGTCCTATCGACTATATAAAGGCAACAGAAGTATACCGCTGTTCAATAGTCAAAAGTGGATTATGCGAAAACAAATCCGGGTTACAACCGAGGGAAACACTAAACTACATTAAAAAACAAACGCCAACATACATAAAAACGGAGTTTTTGATAAAAACTGCCATTTTCCTTATTTTTGAAAAAAATGGCAGGGGGGGAGAGTTGAACCTGGTCTTAAAAACTGAGCAATGTATCATAAACCGGACCTTGGCAACCAATTCAATCAAACCGATATATTTACCAGCCATGTATATCAAATCTAGTTTGAGGAGCCACAAATAGCAACTTGATTTTGATCTGACCTAAGATAAATGCCACTTCTCCGTTTAGCATATATTAACGCCTAAACTCTTAAAGCATTGATTAACAGATCCCTGTGAACTATCTGGCTTAAAAAATATGGTACGTGTTATTTTACTAACGAAACTAATAACAAGGGAGCCAGCTACAATCATCAATGAAGGCTTCAATATGGAAACGGAATTATCAGAAGATTTATAATGAAATGCTCAACACAATCAAACCGATCAACAACTTTGTCTCGAAGCTCGAAATACAAACTTTAAGTTATAACATATGTATGTCAATTAACAACGGCTACGCGATATGTAACCAACTATTCCTTCTATGCTGCCCGAAAACGCTTGGCTCCTTCTGTCAGTTTTTATTTAAAGCAATATGGAATATTCTCCCAGGTGATTACTTTATTGGGGGAACTTAATTCTGGTATATAGAGAAGTGAAACACGTCAGATTTGTAGTTTTATAGTTACATTTTAACAACAGACAAATTTGACAGACGTCAGGCATTGCGGTGAAAAAAAAATTAAATATTCGAATCCGTAATTAATTCTAGTAAGCAGTATATTTTGGCTAGTGAATTCTGAACTATGTCATGTGTACTATTGTTTGTCTTTTTCATTTTTAGCCATGGCGTTGTGAGTTTATTTTTGCTTTATGATAGATTACCTTAGACGTATTTGGCACAACTTTTTGGAATTTTAGATCCTCAATGCACTTTGCTCTCCTTTTATTTGTTTTGCTTTATAAATATTTTGATATGAGCGTCACTGATGAGTCTTTGTGTAGACGAAACGCGCGTCTGGCGTACTAAATTATCACCCTGGTACCTTTGATAACTATTTGACTGTCCCTTTTTTCAAACATGAATGTTGTATATCATTGCCACGAACATCAAATGTCATACTAGCTTTATAACCTGTTATACTTTGATGTTCTTTTGTTTGTAATGACTGTCAATGCAATTATAAGTTCTAACATCCCATTTGCAAAGACAGACCCAAATATACAATGTTAACGCCGCTGTAATCAAATATTAAATAATCGAATTTCTTCCGTGAATTGTAGCATTTATATTTTATTCATTCGATACAAAATAAGCTACAGCACTACTCAAATTAGGATTTTAATCCAGATCTTTGTACAGTTCTGTATGTTTAATTTGAAAGCTTGCACTTATCAGATAGGTCAGTAGATCCATTGATATTCTCGAGTCTTAACGACTTTTTGTCTATCCTAAAAAAATAATATTGTGACATCTAGTGCACACAAAAAAACATCAAAGATACCAGGTTAATAATTTGTACGACAGGCACGCGTTTTATCTAGAAAACGCTCTTTAATGACTTGTTTTTTAATGAATGTACTAGTTAATGATAGTACGTACATGTTTTACACTGAAGAGACATTTTCACCTACTTGTGATTGCCTTGTTATAAGGTCTGGTTTTTTTTTACGGTTCCTCGATGTCGAAATCAATAATTTTAAACTCGTGATTTTATCAGAATGTGTATTATTTTGTTAATTAAAATAACAGCAGCTTACCGACATTTAAGTCTCATAAAATAAGCAAGAAGCTAACAGTCAAAGTAGACGGATTTAGATATCATTTGTGGGTCCCGTTGTTTGTAGTTATGCATTTATGGCTTTTGACTTTTATTGTCGTAGGCGTTCCTGATAAAAAGAAAAGCACTAGAGAAACATACAATTGAGAAAGTGATATTTTCTTTCTTTCCTTTTTAAGTCATCCGAAACAAAATCAGCATTAGTACAGAAAAAACACAATATAAAGATTTATATTGATATCCCCAGTCAGGAATCATGACAGTTATTTTCCATTCTTTGTTGTGTTTAAGCTTTTGATATTGCCATTTCTAAATGGACATTTTTTTACTCTTTCTTTAACAAGTACCAGAATGTCTTGCCACAAATTAGGAAACCTAAAGCCAAATACTATATTCAGCATTAAAAAACGTTAATATAAAAAAAACTGCTGTTATTAAATTTTTTAATTTAGAGGTTTATTCATAGTTTATTAGACTTTTCCAAAAAGACGGCAATATGAAAAAAAAAGTCTACTGCTATTATTAATATTTCTAATTTAGTTTATTTATTGTTTATTATTTCACACAGCTGACATGTTTAGCAATTAATTTACTATTCAGTATCAATCACTCACACACTTTTTACATAAAACCAATTCATTTATTTTATCAATTTGTAAATATTCCACACTATATTCATGTAATTTCTAAACTTTAATGTGACTTTAACTTTCGATGACTACATATTTGGTAACCAAAACACGGAATATAGACATGTATGTTATCTAAAGTATATTATGTAATTTTGTATATTAACAATTTAATGATTTTAATTTTGATCATTTATATTGTAATCAGTTATTGTCAGAACTTAATTAAAAAATATAAAGAATGAGGTTAAAAGTTTTTAATTTTCCATTGTCGAAAGCTCGTTCAATGACCAATTTCAACTAATAACATATAAAGTTTTCCAGACAAAATGTCATTCAGTTCACTTCAAAATGGTTTTATGTAAAGGCCTACGCAGTTGAGAAAACATGCTTTCGTGCATTACCATAATATATGTATCGACAGACTAAAGGATTACCAGAATTGATATCTGGATACAAGATATATTTAGGAATGTAAAACAAATATGAATACAAGGCAATAATACGACAGTTGTTTTCTATTCGTTTGATGTGTTTGAGACCCCTACCCCTCCAAGGTTTGAGAGTTTGATTTTGCCATTTGAATTCGTTTTGAATTTACCTTGAAGTTCGGTATTATTGCTATAATAAAAAGGACATTTCTATATTAGAATTTATTCCTGAAGACGAGTCAGTAAATAAGTCTTTTTCAATTGTATTTGGGTATTTTTTAACATGTAGCCTCAAATGTTTTATAATACATGACAACAATATAGTAAAATAATTATGATAGCAATCAGCACTCGGACTATTAAGTAAAAACAGACTCTGGCTGTCACCTTTTCACAACAAATGTTCTTTATCTACAATTATTACAATGTTAAATAATTTTTTTGTAGCATCTTGAACATTGCATTGTAAATTATTGAAATAGTATATGTCAAGTCTAATTTTCGTCATTGTCTGAAACAAATTAAACCTTAATGTTTTTTTCATCCTTGACTTGATTTTTTTTTAATGCTCCTTTGTAAATTTATCAAGTTTGATGAAAACAGACATGATTCTTCCGCATGTCTTAGCCAAAATTCAAATACTTTAACGTTAAGGTCTTCTTGATAGTTTTAATTTTGTTATTGATTTGTGGCTTACCAACTCATTAATTTTTCCATTCATATATCACTTTGAAATCGTGTCTACTTCTTATTGTTATCGTTTTTTTTTTTTTTTTTGTTATTGGTTTATTACAATACAAGTACTGCGTACAGAGTATGAGATTACTTTCCCTCATATTGCGATAACTGCATTTACAAGTTTGTCTTATATCTAACTGATTTCAACATTTGTACCATTATGATCTTCGTTTTTGTTCACAGGGTATAAATATATAAGCGACTTAACTCTGTCAAGGCAACCAATCAAATTTGCAGCATGAACCCACATTTTTTCTGCAAGTATGATATCTACCTATGTTCAGCAAAGCAAATTCAAAACATTGTCGATTGTAAACCATCTTGAATGGAAATATTTCTATTTCTGCTTAAACATTGTGCCAGTCTTTGTACAATATCTTTACATGCAATGACATAGATAAATATCTTTATAATATTGTCATACGTTTTTACAAATTTAGATTATATATGATGTGTTATACTATCTTAATCTATATAAAAGCTAGGTTAGCTATACATTCAGTATTCAAACACTACGTGCCCTATTGAACGCACCGTCTTAATCATTTTAATCTATATGTATCCTAGACGTCATTATGTTGAACCCGACGTTGATATAAGTTTAAACCGAACTTGAGTCTTATTCCAGTTTGCAAATCATTTGAATAATGGTATTGTTTTGTCATGAAAAGCAGACAAATACACTACGATAAATCGGATAATAAAGATCTTTTCAACTCGTTTGTTGTGATAACTCGACAAATTGTATCGTGCAAATGAAAGCTAGTAAAAAATTATGATCATTTTGCATATTCTGATTTATTTGATTCACTCAGAAATATCCACAAGTTCAACTGTATTTTCAAAGGTAGACCGAAAAGATAGTTAGAAAAGTATTTTTTAGAATATTGATCATTAGAAATTCAATAGAAAAAAACTGATAGTTCGTGTCGCAATCGTAACAGCTATTTCTTCTCAATTCCCGGCATAATAACAATGATAATTATTTTCTTTTAGCTTTTATGGAAGAAAGATTTGTCCTCAGTCCAAAGTTGCATCCGTCTCGCTACTCATTTCATGTAAACTTTTAGATATCAATTGCATAGGGCGCTTCCGCAATTTTGCAAAAGACAATAACAATCAAAACCATTGAGTGAAAAAAGACTAAAAAAACCAAAGGACATTTACATCAACAGTTATAAATAACAAATAAGAAACAACTTATATAACTCCACTAAAAACTGGGAGTGAAATCATGTGCTCCGAAAGGGTAAGCATTTCCTGCACCGTGATTTCCTGAAGTGTATGTGTCTGATAAACATATTTTATGGTCTGTGATCTATTGGACATATACTAGAAAAGTCGTTAAATCCTATCTAGTATATTCTGTCCCCTATTGTAATATTCTGAGTTTAATTCGCTATATGAATGGAGCATTCATTAACTATATGGACGCCATCGGTCTCACTATGTTATGAGTTAATTAATTTAGTTTTAACTTTTTTTTTAATTTGGTTATGCATATTCAAAACTGATTTACAAGTTTCGAACATTGGTAAACGTTTGTTGCCTTTCATTTACACATATTACATATAGGTCTTGCTTCATATTATATCAACAGTTTCTTAGTAGTTTATCAAGCACATCTCATTCCTATATAAAGTCATATGAAACTTCTTTAAAAAAGTTGAATGAGTTTTAAACTTTAAAGGTTTTTCTATAAACACGTGCATATGACATTTCTATCAAAATTAAAACATTTATCTTACAAAAGCTTTCAAATGTCTATCATTTTAGTTATTGTCATCTCGTGTCCTAAACCATGTGATATCCCGTTAGAACCCGCCATCTCAGATCAAATTCGTGAGGGTTAAAGCATGAAGAAAGAAAAGACAAACACATGTGGAATGTAGATAGTGTTAATTGATTCTGGAAGAAACAAAATTAAACACCGAAATGTAGGTTATGAAACGGTTTTTAAAATTAACACACACATAGAAACGGATGGAGCATATTAAAAAAAATGAATATCAATCGTTCACCTTATTCATTTTGAACATTGTTGAATGTATATCTATGTTGCACTTGAAAATGCAAAGTGTTACACTCCACCAATGGATGAACCAAGATTCCTCATTCATTAAAAGAGGAACGAAAGATACCAGAAGGGCAGTTAACGTTATCTCTTGATAAACAAAACAATTATCCTGTATTACTAGTAATACTAACTACCGAGAAGAGAAAAACGTAATACAGATGTACCAAGACGTTGTATTATCAAATCAATACGTTACATTAAGCCACCTTGTGATAAAGAATTCTGTCGTATGAATGTACATGACACATTTTTTATTGTCTGTTAAGAAAGCAAGTAGCAACAACCAATCAAACAATTCGTCAAAAATATAAGATGTTAACTAGATTTAGATCTTCCCTTTTATTTTTTATCTATATACTTTGAGCTTTTGGTAGAAGTAATTCAAAATGTATTTGTATTGTTTTCAAATCGTTGACACTAAATATGATTTGTAGGAGTAGCTGGTAGCACATGGTGTCTGGTTAGTTAAAAAGAATAGAACCCTATTGTACACGAGTGTCACTGTGTCAGTAATTACACGTAATCTTTTTTTTTATGTATTATTTGTTTATTGAATCGCAATCCAAATGTTATGTAAATTATAAATGATAAAAAATATACATAATTGAATTTCGGAAAGAGTTAAGATGTGATCAATGACATAAATAATACATCTGACATACCACAGCCTTGACTGACAGAGTAACTTACATAAATAAAACAAATTTGAAACGCCCTATATACTTCTCTCTTCATTTTGTAGAATTTATGACGAGTCTTTTGTACTATATTAAAACTCTCTTGCATGTAACAAAGGCTGGATATTCGACATTATATTTTAAATGACATCATTACGTTATAGGTTTTTATCACGTATAAATACATATAACCATTCAGGTTAATACATATACAATATATATGTAGGACTCTAAAGTGCGATGGTACTCTAAAGTGCGATGGTCACGCTAAAGTGCGATGGTCTACGCTAAAGTACGATGAAGTCTTACGCTAAAGTGCGATGGTTGTTTGTTTGCTAAAGTACGATGGTATATCACGCTAAAGTGCGATGGACCAAAAAGTTAAGATAATAGGGCTAAAAAAAGCATGGATTAAATTAATTGATTTTTTTTTTAAAAGCTAGAAGCTAAGGTATACATATGTGAAAGGCTTTATAATTTACCGGTAGACTTAAGCGATTGTTTCTAAATTTTGAAGACAGACCACGTTTTTTTTTATTGCTTAACAAGGTGAATTAGGTGTTAAAAATACTATATTTCCTGGAAATGAATTTTTAACAATTCGGACGTATCGAATATTTGAATCATTGGTGTAGGTTACTGTTCACACAGTCTATCAATAGTGTGAATCAGAACACCTCGCCTTAGAATCTTTATTGTAAATTACAAATGCAAAATTCGTTCATTTTCGGAATGAGTAACATTTATTTGTATTCAACTGCGAGAGAAAGGAGATATTGATCGAGTTTTCTCCATTTTCGTAGCGATTACAATTAATTATTACATGTTGTATTTTCTTACAAATGTACAAATTAGCGATTTAGCGGACAATCTTATAATTAACACATGAAAATATGTACCTTTGTTTTACAGGTTTTTTTATATATAAAATCAACAATATTCTAACAAGGTCCGCAAAGTAATTTATAGAACTGCAATTAACGTAAACATTATTTAAATGTATTCGTTCGCTTGCAATAAAAGCAGGATACAAGATACGTATGCGTATACTATTTTTTATTTTGTATCTTTAAAATAACTGCAGATACAAGTCTTCCTTCCATCAACCAAAAAAAGACCACACATATGCTTCAACCGACATAGCACTGTTTGGTTTCAATTAATTAAGCAGTCATCAACCGGGACACTTGCCTTCGAACTGCTTGGTTTATAAGTTGTTAATGAATCATATCTTTCAGCATGTTCATTCAAATTTTGTAAACGACTGTTAACGTCATAATCCAAGTACGTTTCTTACGTCTATACTTTCGTGGACAATCGCACTTTAGCGTATGGAAGCATCGCACTTTAGCGTATACCATCGCACTTTAGCGTGACCATCGTACTTTAGCGTCCCCATCGCACTTTAGAGTCCTACATATATACCAATCAAGCGACATAGACCTTGGATTTTAAAACACCATAACCGTGTTTATTGTGAAATTGTTTACATGAACTCATCTATTTTGTTTGTTTGATGTAATAATTTTATTGTTTAATTCATGTATAATTTTATTTACTTTTTGCGTTTGGATGGTCTTTTGTAATTTATTAGTGACCTAATGTTTTCGTTTTATTTCTTGTCCTTTTTTTTTTTATTTTCAGTTCTCATATTGTATTGATGAAGTGGGGATCATCTTTTTGAAAAGTTTACGGACGACATTACTTATTTGCTTATTTAAGAATTGAATGCTTCCTTTGTAACTTCATTTGGGGTGTAAAAGCGTTGACCGAAGTACATTTTATATGAAGCGCGGATGCGCTTCATTCTAAAAATATGCACACGGTCAACGCTTTTACAACCCTATGAAGTTACAAAAAGAAGCATTCAATACTTATAATTACATTTTTAGCTATGATCATGAAAACACGAATTTTATATTTTTTTATTTAATTTTACATGTGCACTTTATTGTGGGACCACGTGTTATCATGAATGAAAAGTTTTATTGAGTAATGCAATTGCTTCAGGATTAAAACGTGACGTACAGTTAGCCAATCAGAATAAAGTATTATAATGAAACATACATCTAATGTTATTATTATGGAATATCTGTGTCACATATAACAATGGATATGTTCTAATTGTCCTTACCTCAATTCCGTCCTCTTATCCTTAAATGTGACCCACCGAATCAGATGTATCGACAGGTTTGTACTAAGAGGATCTACACTTCGGGTTCCACATGTTACTCTGTTTCATAAGGTGTTTGTTCTGCTCTGTCTGCAGTCTGTTGTGTTTTGAAGACATTTTTTTCTCTTGGTCGGTTTATTTTTTACCATTACATGACATTGTGCAGTTCGTTTTCGACTTAATATGTTTGGCTTTACCTTTGATATCGTAATCCCTTTATAGAAGTGGTAAAAATAATACAAAATGCGAACAACGTTGTCACTGAGGAATGGACAGGGTAACGTGAGTACTCAATGTATGTAATCAATTCCTACAAAAGTTGTCAATCCCTATCCCTGAAACTTCACTGGAAAATTAGATAGTATTAAAGTTGTGCATTGATAACATAAAATAATTGTATGAGGATTTTTCACCTAAATTTTTCAGACATTAGAACTAAGTGATTTTTTTACCAAATTAATGAAATTTCTGCTACAGTGTTTTAAATTTGTCTTTTTTAGTTGTTGAAGTTATTTTGCCATTTTTTTATGGACGGCATCACGAGTTAGTTGGCCGTTTTGACTTCTGCTACAGTTTGCATACACACTAAGAGTCTTAAGATTTCACATAAAGATTGTATACATACATCTACTATTATTAATATTTGAAGAAGAGAGGCAAAAGTTACAAAAAAGGACATTCAAACTCATAAATTGAATATGAACTTGAAGAATTTGTTCACATTTATCGGACTTTGAAGATTTCCAGCAAAATTTTTAAAGGTACTAATTATTCAACTCCGATTATATTTACAGCGAAGATCCCTCAAACATTACATACATTCCCTCATATTCATGATGATTCCCTGCTTTTATAAATTGGGGAAATTTCTCTAATTTTTTTTTCACAATTGTAAACTGCATACATTGTAAACATTTTATTTTGATTAGTCACAAATATTGCAACCCAGCAAATGTTGAGACATTAACCTATTTGTTATTAGTTTTTTTGGGTTTTTCTTTATTGACGCACCGAGTCTGGTCTCAATCAATCTTACTAGTTATCATCATTTGAATATACTATTCAGAACATTTCTACAATAAAACTAACTTTAAATAATTTAGTAGGAAATGTTCATACTTTTTTAACCAAGCACCAATTATACTTTCTGAGATAGGAAATGGAAAATGCATGTTCAGAATTCAACATTGAACTCAGTTATATAACCAAAAGATATGAGTCTTTATGTTTTTATCAATTTTTTATGGGATGGATGCAAATATTTTTGATCACATTAATTTATCAAAGTTCGTTAGGAAGAAACTTAAATTTTATTCTTTATCGTTCATTGATGTTGTATAAATCAGGCCACAGTATCACGGTATAGGTTTTGCTCGATATTAAACATTAATGGACAGACATCTTGTAATTTGTATTGTGCTTGTATCCAGTTTTATACAATTACTGTCTTTTGATGAGGTAAATATGTGGTTAATCGACATGTTTCACACTGATATTTACTGATTTCAACGGTCATTTAAAACACATATTTACCGAGACAAAAGATCCCAATTGTTTTGTTCCATATTCTAAGAACCAACAAATCATTCAATGACATTTATCGTCTAAATCTAAATCAAATATTTTACCATAATGTTACATATAAAAGCACGTGACGTTTAGAGCGTTGAATATCATTTTTCTTCTAGTACATCAAACATTTGATCATAACATTACATGATATATGGTTTTTTTTTCTACATGTGAATATGATGTTTTATTCATAATCAAAACCATATAGAAAACCCTACAAAAATAATACGAACATGGAATAAAAGTTATTTTTTCAAAGACATGCTTATGCTATTGTTTATTTGTTACTTTTATTCTTTTCAAGTAGATTTCTTTAACAAATTGCGCTTGAAAAACTGAGAGATTCAGAAATATGAATGGAAAAAAGTAAAAACACAAAAATACTGAACTCCGAGGAAAATTCAAAAAGGAAAATCAAAAATCATCTGCATTTTTAAGTTATTTTTTTGTCATTGGGAATTCATACAATATGTTTTAAAATAGTATATGGTTTGGTTGGAATAAACTTTTTCAAAGACAAATTTCTTCTATTCATCAAGAGTAATACAGTACAGTATAAGTATATGCAATTTATTATAGGTCAAGTATGTTCATATGTCAAAATTGGAATGACATAACACCTACGTTAGTCCCTTTCGTAAATTTTTAATGACAGAGGAAATCTTTATATTTATGTTAAATAACCCACCAAGATAATATTGCAAGGACATTTTTTTTTATCATACAAGTGGTGTCAATAGTGTGTAAATACCATAGTGAAATTAATTATACATTCATTTTTCACAGTCTATTTGGCAGACTGTCATTCATTGCCACAAGAGTAGGTACTTAAGTTAAACAATTCCAATGTCGATCTCGTCACCTTCATTAAAGTTGTGAAAACTAGTATATGCACCATTAGTTCTTGAATTGAGATAGCATTTGGATGGTCCTAAAATTCTATAAAACATGTTCATTGAAATTTTAGTTTGGAAAACAATACCTAAAACAAACAAGAGAAATTAAAGACATATATAAAGAAACCATGTGAATTAAAATTTAGTCCATTCAGCACAATGACATAGCATGCATGTTTAACCCATCCACATTCTTTACCTGTCCTAAGTCAGGAACCGTTAATCAGTGGTTCTCTTGTGTTGATTTTTGTCGCATTTGTTTTCGAGAAAATTAATTTAAGCATTTCACCTAAAGCTATTGATTCTCTATTTTGAATTGTTTTTCCAACTGTGTCATCCTGGCGTGTTTTACAGCTTACTCTAATGTATGTGGTTTTTTTTTCAATATTGTTTACATCGCGGTGATCTCTGTTGGATATGGTATTTCGAGTAGAAGTAGACCTCATGAGATAAAATTGCTAGTATCTACTACAATAATAGATTGAGCAACACGACAAATAGAGATTTAACAACAAAAGCAAGGATAAACTTATAAACTGCCTTCAGTCACCGCACTATGCGTAGTATCTGCTCCACTTGTGTTTTACAATACATGCTTTTATTTAAGTTTTCAGTTTTGCATAATTTTTCAATATTTGGACTCCAGATGTTGATTTTATTCCAAAATTTGATCAACAGTTGACAAATAGTTTAAAAAATTTATATTTAGAAATTGAAATTGTGAGTAACCTAAAAATACTTTAGAGTTATAACCGAATTTGTTCCAGTGTTATTTTTTCACACCCACCAGTGATTATGAAATATTAGTTGTGTTCATTGTTGAAGGACGTTCGGTGACCTGATATTGTATACATCCTTATCATTAAGTACTTGTTGGATAGTTTCTAAACGGCAGTTATGCCATATCTCCGTAATTTTTAAACTGACATTTATGATACAACCATAGGCCTTATATATCTTTTCAATGAATCTTCTGCGGTTGGAAAATTTATAACAACAACTATAATTGACACTAATCTAATCTAACGGTTATCAAAGTGTTTGTATCTATAATAGTGAGAGATGTATATGTTTTTTTCAGACACCAAAATTATGGTCTGATCTGTAAGGTTCAACCCACCATTTTTTCTTAATATGTCCTGTACCATGTCAGGAATATTACAGTTGTTATTCTTATAGTTTCCTTTCTTTGCACTTCAGTGTTTCTGTTGTTTTGTTGTTTTCCTCATATAGTTGATGTGTTTCCTTCGGTTTTAGTTTGTAACCCGGGTTTGTTTTCTCTCAACCGATTTATGACTTTTGAACAGCGGTTTACTACTGTTGCTTATATTCATCTTTATAATTAACCAATTAGATCCCTATTGTGATATTTTCACTGAATTGACATGATGTACCCTGTCGAATGTTGAAAGACCTCTCGAAAAAATGGACATTGTGGTAATCTATAGTTCATTTTTATAAGTTTATTCTTTAGACAAGGACAATTTATTACCAGTTACTAGTTGATTTTGACACAATATTCTCGTGACTATAATTCCATGGACAATATTCTGTCATGTTCATTTTTGAATGTGTACGATAGAACTGATTTATGGAAAGTAAATTCATCGATGAATATTACCAATGCAAGAACCGAACATAGCATGTGTACCTAGACGTTCCAAGTACATGGTACTCATTGGTCTGCAATATGTCATACAAGTACCTGCATAAGCCGAACGTTCGACATAGGCATTTTTTTAAGATTAAAGGGAAAAAAGAATACAGACTCATCGTATTCTTAATGCTTAACATGTTCATTTATACACTAAATGACCTATGATAACTTATGGATTATCAGACAACCAAGCAGAGTCCTAAACTCAGTGGTAGAGAAAAGACATTATTTTTTAAAATTTTTATTCGTATATGTCGCTTGTTTCCTAAAATAAATATAAAGATTGTAGTATACCTATGTTTAAGCTAATGTACCTAAGTCCAGTTATATACAGACACACATTTCGAGCGAAAGGAATCGGAATAAAACTGGTCGATATTTGATTAATATGCACTCGATTCCAAAGGCTTGAGGAGCAAACTTACATTCAACAGGAGCATATATATTTGTCAAACGTAATAACAGTAGACATTGTTTTTTATTCTAAGCGAAACTAATATATATATTGGGCTAGATCTGTCCACACAGCAAAAAGACAAACAAATATAAAGCACATTTACATTCCTATGCGAACTTCGTATTCACTCTTGTTTATAATATTTTAATTACATAATAAAAATAAAATAAACACGAAAGGGAGTGAATTTATATTCATGGCCCTGATTTAGGACTTTTGTTACAGTCTATTTTCCATGGAAGTGTTTAACAATAATTTTAAGACTGTTCACAACTCATTATGGAACATTTTGTCTGATTCACTTAGTAGTCAGTCAATGACACATGGAATTCCACGGGAACACGAACAAAGTTTCTGTTAATATCTTGTTTGTATTTTAGAACTACAAGGGGAATTGGCAGCTATGGTATATTAGAAAAAGTTTGAAAATCAGGGGGCAATTAAGGGTTCACAAATATGTGTAGATAGTAGTTTGCTCGAAATAAGGTTTAACTATTTTTATTATGTATTTCTATCTCTTATCCCCCCTTTTGTTGTAAACACACGATTGTAGCAGTTCTGGAATTTCATGAAGATTTTGTAATGCTACGTATGTCTAGCCTCTGTAGCCTTTCCAATCACCCATCAGATAAATTACAAAGTCGTCATTAATGCCGTTTCCCTTTAATTGCCCCGAAAATTGGGCATTGTTCATAAAACTTTTGTGTCTTCTCGTAGCAAAGTCTGAATAAAATTGTTTATCATTTGCATATGAATTTTCATGTGGCGCGTTGTATGTATTTTGGAACTGCTTCTTTTCATATGTCGACGGAAAAGGAGAGGCATCCCTTAATCTTAAAGATCTGGTATAATCTTGTGGATATGGTCGATAAGTTGGTCTCTGATGGTCGAAATGATTTATAATCTTTTTGTGTACACCAGAAATAGGATCGAAAAACTCATAAAACGAAGGAGGTGTCGTTGGAATCATATTGTATCTAGGGGCGAAAGATGGATCCTGGCGATAGGTTTGACCGTAATCGGGTCCATAATCCGGATGGATGTCAAGAGGTGGTGGCTGACGAAATGGTGGACGTCTATAATCATTTATGTTTCTTGATATCCATCTACTTGCTTCAGAACCTATAAAATACACAAGACAACATTAAGTGAACATGTCCATTTGTTTCTATGTGTCTAACATCTATGTCTTGATGATTTTATAAAATATGACAGATCACAGACTATGTATGAAAACACTTCATCAAGGATACCAGGCTTATAATTGATACAACAGACGCTCGTTTCCTTTATGATAGCAATGCATAGACTAATTATTGACATCGACGCTCTAATCACAAAAGTTAAAAGTCCAAATAAAGTAAAAAGATAAAGAGCATTGAGAGTAAAAAATTCCTAAAGATTTGTCAAATATTGTAAGCAAGTGTTAGGTCTGTTTCTGGGGTAGAAAATTCTAAGTATTTCTAACAAAACGAGATTTTATGAATATGTAATTAAGATTATCCTTCAATGATAATTTATGTCAAAACAGAACAGCAGACTGTTCCATGGATATATTTCATTTTAGGCATCGAGAACAATTGTTTAATCAGAAAATTGTAGCAGTTTTTTACCTAGGCCGTATTTAGCACAACTTTTTTTAAAGTTTGGGGCCTCACTACTTTTTAACTTTATTCTTGTTTAGCTTTCTAACTATTTTGATCTAAGCGTCACTGATAGGTCTTATGTAGACGAAACGAGAATCTGGCGTATCAAATTATTAGCTTGATACCTTTGATAACTACTTGATGTTAACTGACATAATATCATATAACAACAAACATGATAGATTGTTAGTAGACACATGTTAGCAGCTTAACTAGACAATAGATCATATTTGATAGAGTGGATTGACCGGATTGAGAATAAAACAAGTTCTTTTTTTTCTAAAACATACACACAGCGAAACTTAAAATTAAAACGGCCATATAATACAGCTAATGTATTTTTTGTGGATACAGTTTATTTATAAGTATGACCAAACCAATAATAATATTAAATGATAGTTCAAAGAGCCGACTGCAAAAAGTGTTCAAAATATTCTGGAGAATTAATTTAGTATGTTTTTGTCATTTATATTAGAAATGACGGTATTGTTGCCTGTTTCATGTCCCAAAAACGCAGACAAAGCAGCCTATGAATTTATTCATTTTTAATCAAGTATATAATTTAACCTTCGATTTATCATTTCCCTTCTATTTAATAAATATTTTGCAGTAATTAGTATACGTCAGTCATAGCTCATTTATAATCAAAACATAATGAGATGAGTAAGTCATTTTGATGGCGGTGTAGCTGTCTTTCTGTAAATTTACACGTATGCTATAGGTGGCACGGTAGTATTTCCTGGCCCATAGGGATAATGATAGCCTTTTTAGAATTTTCACCACTTTCTAACACTGCAAAAAAATCTACATTCACACTTAACTGAAGTACTTTCATTTTACTATTCAGAAATGAATTTGAATATGTATCATGACCGTTTACTTTTTTTGCTATTTTTAGAAACATAAGGCCACTAGTAATTTTAGGTCTTTTATGGTGCAGTGAATACAAAATTTAAAAAAATTCTCAAAAATTCATTTTCATCTGTATGTAAAATTATTTCATATTTTTCTACACCTGATTCATCCCTCAGTTTGGGAAAGTATGTTCAGTTGATACTGTATTTTTTGTCCAATCACACTGTTTAGATACATTTACCTAAGTAGGGTACACAAAAGAGCAACCTAAATTCTGGAATGCAAATACTACCGTGCCACCTATAGTCATATTTTTACACTTCATAAAGTTGATTGAATGTGTAAGGTGCAATACTCATACTTTCGTTTAGGATAAATCTTTTGCTGACTTAGCAAAAAAAATATTATATTGGATCAAGAATAGTGTACTTTTTATCAATGTAAGACCCATCAAATAAAATGTTAACTTCAGTGGCAAGAAACTGTCTGTAGATCAATGAGTGACTCGGTGTTAATAAGTATAACTCTATTAAGCTTACCTTGAGCCACAAAGATGAGAAACGAACTAAGGAGTGTCAGCCAATAAGACAGAACAACCTGGAAAAAAACAAAAATATAATTATTAAAAACAAATTGTATGGTTTTATCCACCTGTGTACATTATTTTCTTTGGCGTTATTCTGAACTAGGTTATGGTTCACAACTTGTCCTTCTGATATTCTGTCACATCTAACCCCCTTGTTTATTAATTTTGTATTTACATTGTGTCATAGATCAAATTCATTCGTTCGGTGTATGTTCACTTGATTTTGTTTATATGTCTTTTGATTGAGTTAAGCCATTTCAAGAGAAATTTTATAGTAAGTATTTTTTATGTTGTGATGTTACAGTATTGTTTCAGGTTGGGTGGAGGTGGGCGCCTATTAAAACGTCTAATGCACCTGTCCTAAGTTAGGAACCTGGTGTCAAGTGGTTGTCGTTTGTTGATGTGGTTCATAAGTGTTTCTCGTTACTAGTATTTTTTTAAAAGATTTTCATGTTTAAAGGGTTTTACACTAGCAATTTGTAGAGCCCTTTATATAAATACCTTTCTGTACAGTGTGAGCTAAAGCTCCTTATTGAAGGTCGTAATTTGACCTATAATGGTTTACTTTTCCAAATTGTGACATGGATGGAAAGTTGTCTCATGGGCACTCATACCAAATCTTATACGTAATTATTGATACTCATGTCAGGGTAATTGAATCTAAATAGTTTTATTTCCGTTTCTAGAAGATGGTATTGATTGTAATGAGACAAAAATATCTAAAAAGATATAAAAATATTTTTATTTTGGGAATTTGGACGTTTAATTATATGTACATTTTTGTCTAGAGATCAAATAAACAAAATGTTTTGTAATTTATATAATGACAGATATTATGATCAAGTATAAACAATATATCAGAACTAAAATAAATAAAACAACATATCCTTATTCTTGTCAATTTGATTGCTACCAGCAACTTCTGTTCACTTTGGGGTTAACGCAGATTATGCATGTCAAAGAGATTTGACTTCTGCAAACAAATGAAACTTATCGTGATAAAATAATTTAGAATTTTTTCGGAGCACCTGAAATCACCCCCGGGTTTTGGTGGGGTTCGAGTTGCTCAGTCTTTTTTATATTGATTTTCTGAACTGTTGTTTTTCTTTTCGTCGTTTTTGTTATGCCATGTCAATGTCAATACCGATTTATGAATTAAATATTCCTTTGGTAACTAACACCTCTTTTGGAGAACATGTAAACATACGAAAAAATCTCTTCGTTTCTTTCCTCGTGGTTGTTAACTTAACATTGTTTAAGGTTTTATGCTGAATTTCAGGCAATAATTTGTTGATAGTGACAACAGGGCTGACAGAAACATGCAAAGCTCATGTCAATAAAAAATTAGGATGTAGGTAGATTAATTAGAAAATGATGTTCAACTGATAACTTCCAATATATATATATATATATATGTGTAGTTACGTTCGCCCATACATCAAACTCTGAATTGGCCTCTGTGAAACTTTCATGTCAAATATTTTAATAAAAGAAAAACCCAGCATATTTGAATGTCTAAATTTGGGCGAGGGTGTTTTGAATTTTATCTTTATATATAACTATTTTGGTCAATATTCTCTCTTTAATTTGGTTTCATTATTTTTCACTTATATGTTAGCACGCCATTATTTACTATTATGCAACCTCATCTGCATCTTCATAATAGTATTTGTCTGTCGTTGATATTATTACTTTTCTTTAAAATTGTTAATATAACCTTAAATAAATGTATGTTAAGATTTCAAAGTTTAATTAGATTTTAACATACCTTAATAAATGTATTACATTCATGACATGTTACCAAAAATCGAATATTATAAGTTATATGGTTCGCTTCTGACCCCCTATGGATCCATAGAGGGTTAGTAAAAATCCATAGGGGGTGAGGCCGGAGGCCGAGTCCCCTATGGATTTTATTCACCCTCTATGGATCCGTAGGGGGTCAATAGTTAGCCGTATAACGAATTTATCGCACGCTAGACTTTTTCTGCTGCGTTTTGTTGAAAAATAAACAATGATGTGAAACACATCAACATTAATAGATGACGTCACCGTTAACGCGTCATGAATCCCCTATGAAATTTACTAACCCCCTACGGTCTAATAAGGGGTCACCACGTGACGGCGGTAAACCAATCACAACGTGATAATTTACCCACGGTGCGATAATTTAGATTATTATGGTTACCGTGCATGCATATAACCTTCGTCAGGTATGCTCAATTATTGCGTTTGAAAAGATGGAAACGTCTCAGAGCATGTTTAAACCTTAACAATGATTAACTTAACTTGAAGCTTTTAAAGTTCCCAAACAGAACGACCACGACCTCATTTTTAGTTATCTAATTACCAAGTAATAAAATAGCAGTGAATTAAAAAAAAAACCAAGTAAGTCCTTGGTATTCTAATCAATGGCTTTTTTGTTTTACAGGCACATGTTCTATTCTTATCAAATAAATTGAACAAAACAAAGCTAGA
The DNA here is from genome assembly GCA_019925275.1 of Mytilus edulis. Classification (NCBI taxonomy): domain Eukaryota; kingdom Metazoa; phylum Mollusca; class Bivalvia; order Mytilida; family Mytilidae; genus Mytilus; species Mytilus edulis. The sequence goes on along the minus strand of CM034355.1, from coordinate 91,790,322 downwards.
CATAAGATTTCAAACATAAAATTGCATTAACCTTCTTCATTCTTCAATGTTTTGTTGCACTTTAATATGAACTAACATGTAACATTTTATTATTCAGTATGATGATAATTGATACTTATACTTTTATAGATACAATTTTTAAAAGTTAACATTGAAGCATGAAAACTGTGTTAATGTATTTACTAAAAATGTATACTTACGTCCATTGAAACGGAGTTCATTTTATTCCAAATAGATTTAAATTTATGAATCAAATAAATTAAATAATAAAACAAAGCTTCTGATATGTGGTTAAGCTATAAATGAGATTTCCAACAGATTGCAATGGTTCTCATTGGCCATGAACAAATTGACATTTACGAGGTTTAAAATTAAAATAATCAGAGAGAACGATGATTGATTTCCGTGGTCATAACTGTTATATGTAATAATGTATCGGTTTTAAAGCATATTAAACTTCATGATGAACTTAAGGTTTCCGCTCTAAATCACGTTTTTTAAATCTTTTTTATTATAAGTTTTATTTTGAATAATAATTTGACTTTGGTGTGGTAAATGATACATAATAAATATGTTGCAACATAAAAAGGGAACCCATGAAAACTATCGCAACACGCATAGTTTTTATTCTCCAATGGTATCACCAGCCCAGTAGACAGCACTTCTGTGTTGACATAAATTATCATTGATGTGGTCATAATTATAAAGCAGCTGTTTCCAAAACTTTGAATTTTTTAAATACTAATGCTTTTCTATCTCAGGAACATAATTTTTTATTCACAATGCTCTCAAACTTCGTACTTTATTTGGCCGTTTTAACACTCGATTCAAGCGTCACTGATGAATCTTTTGTAAATGAAACACGTGGTCTGGCGCAAGTATAAAATTTCAATTCTTGTATTTGTGATAAGGTTATTGAATACGTTTTATGTTCCAACTCACTCACAATTGACTTTATAATTTTGCTATTTCTTTTAGGCCTGTTTTGGTCATATAACTCCCAACGTTTCTACGGATTTATACATCCCTGGCTTTAAAATGTTAATGTTCTATCTTTTCTTGTGAGGGTAAATCAAAGTAGAAGTGCTAAATTTAATCTTATAATGCTTATCGAATTCAGGTATGGTAAATTTTGGTATCATAATGGGTCATTTTATTACAAAATAAATCAACCAAACTCAAAAAAAAGACCAAGCAGCAGATTATAATAATCATAACTGTTGTCATGACTGTACTGAGTCAGGAGTATGATAGTTGCGTTCCATTCGTTTGATGTGCTTGTGCATTGATTTAACAAATTGAATAAGGACTTTCCTTTTTAAAATTTTTCCCTTGAGTTTGATATTTGTTATTTTACTTTTTATTATGTATATATAAAACATAAGTACATCTTCACAATTTTTGTTTTTCTGGTCATTAAACATCCGTTTTCATGTAATTCCTTCATTAATACTACACAATATTTATTGCATTATTCATTATTTCATTTATAAATTTTGCGTTTTTCAATCGTGACAAGTAAGTTGATTAAAAACCATATTAATAATTCAATTATTTGTACGTTTTTATGTACCACATGACATTGAATTATACCTACGGATGTTGCATAATGAGACCACAAGTATGTTTACTTACTGTTTGAACATCTTCTAATAAGTAATTAAAATTAATTGTCATAGATTCCCCTCGGTTTTTTTTCTTCTAAATAAATAAATCATAGGAAAACTGTTTCATAAGATTTATTATTCTATTGTTAAGGTTTGATTTTCAGTTGACCAGTAAAACTAATTCATTGTGGCAGTTACAACTGTTACATTGTATAAATTACATTCGTTTAGTGCATCTGATAGTTTCAATCTCTAAAAAACAGTCATGCATATTGAGATATTTGAAAGAAGTTAACTGATGGCAGTTGAAAATCAAAGATCCTAAGATGACGTTTTGCCTGCAATCTGCAAATAGTTTAGAAACCGAAACGACAAAGTTACTTCATACCGCTTCATTTGAACGTTGTTGGATATTTGTCCCATCAGCTATCATAATACATCTCATAACTCTATATTAATTCATGTTTATGAAAACCCAATAAATAACTCAGATGAGAATTTATCAGGTCCTTCACTTCAGGGTCAGTATCTTGCAAACAATGTATGCAAGTTTGGTAAAATTCAATTGAGTGGTTTATAAGGAGTTGCGGATTAACAACTGTACTTGCATTGGTGTTGTTTTGAATCAATTGTAACATAGTAAGGTGGATATTGTTGTACAGTTATGAACACTAACGGTCCAAAACCACGTTGGTACTTGAATATTGACATAGCACTATGTCACAGTCGTGCTTTCTTTCAGTCATATAAATATGAGAAAAAGTGGTGTGACTGCCAATGATACGACTGTCCACCAGAGACTAAACGATGCAGAAGTAACAACTATAGGTCACATAATTAGCAAATCCATTTTAAAATATTGCAGACAAGAAACTAACAACTAATGTACAAAATAGTAAATAAAAATTAACAGTGAAACAGCACAACCAAAGACCAAGACTATAGAAATCGGTTTAAAAGGTCTTACTAGTAACTCATCAGATTGGTATACAAAACACATAAAGAGCTAACAAAAAAACAAAAGACACAAAGTGCACATCTGCGATTACTCACAGTTACCAAAAGCTAGTGCAAAACAAATATCAAGTAATAAAACAAATCACGTATCTAAAATATCAATCATTACACATTCAATTGGAAGACGTCATAAACAGTCTGAGAAAACGTGACCTATTGCAATGCCAAAATAAAGGTATTCACATAAATGTAGGACAGCCCATGTACATAGGTGTATAATAATAATTTAAAGTTTTGTTTTAATTATTGATTACAAAATCAATTTAAAAAAAAACAATATGCAAAGATCTAATTACTAAAGAAATAACAGTGTCAAACTGGAAACCTTTAAGACTAATGTACAAAATAGTAAATAAAAATCAATTATGATATATAGCAACAAACGACAACCACTGAACAACAGGTCTGCTGGCGTTCATCTCTCCTCATATCCTGGGACAAAAGTGAAACAGCACAACCAAAGACCAAGACTGTAGAAATCGGTTTAAAAGGTCTTACTAGTAACTCATCAGATTGGTATACAAAACACATAAAAACTAACAAAGGTATTCACATAAATGTAGGACAGCCCATGTACATAGGTGTATAATAATATTTTAAAGTTTGTTTTAATTATTGATTACAAAATCAATTAAAAAAAAACAATATGCAAAAATCTAATTACTAATAAAATTACAGTGTCAAACTGGAAACCTGTAAGAATAAGTTCAGACTAGTGATGGGTCGTTTGACTAAATATGTTAGATGTGCACCGAATAATATTGCAATCTTAGGAAACATGATTTATTATTAGTTGATAGTGATGTTGAAATATCTTTCAGTAACCGTGTGTACTGTTTTTTGACATTGGTCTTTTTGTAACGTTTTGTGTATTACAATGCCGGTCTGGTGAAACAATCCCTTTCAATTAAATCTTTAAAGTTTAATCTTATGTCATGTAGTAACATAACTGTTTCATGTTAGTGGAGGTTGAGCACTCACCAACACGTACAACCCCGACATGTTTTCTTGAACCTGTTCCAAGTCAGAAGTCCATAATTTAGAAGATGTCATTGATTGATGTCTGTTATATTTGATTTTCATTTACTTAAGTCGAGCAGTTTGTTTATCTTTTGAATTGTTTCAAATTTAGTCTTCTCTAGCTTACATCCAATTGCTGGGGTTCTTTTTCTTTTTTTTTACAGCCGTATGGTAACCATATAGTCTTTAAATCCTCCACCTTTTTCTCGGGTGTGTATATGTGTCATTGGGTCGCTGAATCATTGAATTCGCATAACTTTCAGTTAGATTTAAGCTTTAATGGCCCCGTCCTTGTATTGGTATGGGAAAACTCAGTCCCCACTCCAGAATCGTTCATACTAAAATTTGCACGCCTTTATGTTCTGAGGGTTCTGTGCAAATTTGGTTGGATTTTACTAATCCGCTTTCAAGAATTTGTGAATAACCTAAGTGTAAAATAAGACAATATAAGTTGCATCCCTTCGCTGAAAAACAATAAATCCATGTCTCAACAGATGAAAACCGTTTGAATCGCATAAACCATGGCCATCGACCGGGATAGGATATCCCAATTTGCATGAATCAACCGTAATATGTCATTTGATTGTCAATGGGTCGGTACCAGTTCTGGTTTTCACCAATAGTACCATTCGCCTAGCAACCAGTGTTTTTGGAATTTTTCGGTATCATTTAATTTTGTCACTTTCTATAGACTTATCCCTTTTTAAATTTTCTTCGAGTTTGTTATTTTTGTAAATACTTTTTAAGACGATTTATAAGTTCTATTTGGGTCGTTTAGTTATGTTATGCTCTCAGTCATGTTATTTATGATTGTTTTATGTCACTGGCTTGCATGCACAATGACAATTATCCTTAACCACGTGGCAATTGCATCAAGTGTTTTATACAGAAAGCCGAAAACATGACAAAACCAGAAATTATGTCATAAAGATGATAAACTGTTCCATATTCAATCTTTAAAGCCGCAGTCGATTCATCACCAAGAAAAATATTTTGAATAATGACTACATTAAAATTTGCTGAGTATGAAAAAACTCGCCGACAGTTTTCGTATTTCCTTTTTTATTTCCAATCGTATAATTATGGTATAAAATTATTCTTATATGTTCACAACAGATCACCTTGGCTTGCAATGAATGACAACAAAAGGTTGATGGGCAATAAGAAGCATATCTGACTTTAGATCTTAGGTCTAAGAGGAAGTGTTGATTTTTATTAATTTTCAAAAAAGTCGTATATTTATTATAATTTAAAGCGTCAGAGTCATCTTTCTATTATTAGAAATATAATTTCACAGAATTTTCACCATTCTATTATTGATATAAGTGAAAATAACAGTATATACACTACGAGCTATTATTGCAATTTTCTCAATTTACTATAACAATAAAGCTATAACTAAACGTTTGAACGTAAACCGTAAGTATGATAGAGCTATATAACCAAACGGGACATAACATAAGAGTAACCAAATTCATCTAAGGTTGACTTTGCCTGAGGAAGTTGGAACATTAACTTCTTCCTAATTTCATAATTTATCAACGTGAATTTTATAATAGTATGTTATAAATCATGTCAGTACCAAAGCTATGACTACTGAATTGGTGATACCCTTTGGGGACAGTCAGACATCAGGGGTGTATATATCAAGTCTTCGGAAATAAAAATAACCCTTAAATTCTATCACATTATCATTTTATTATATACAAACATTATGTTACAATGTTGGAATTTATCAAATTTCTTTGTACGAGTTTTAGAAACAGGACGAAAAGTGATGCTCACCGAGCTATTTTCTTGTTTAGCAGCGAGTACAACTTGTTTTAAAAATTTTGTCAGATTTTCGGAATCCTTTGGTTTTATCCATTCGAAGGCCTTAAACATTTTTGCCCAATGACCCACATTTTTCTTTTTATAAATCTTTTACATGTATAATGATAAGCTATCTGTAAAACTTCTCGATGATAAAGCTATCGAAAGTCAAGAGAGAACATTTTCCCGCCAAATTTCAAAGGCTTTTATCTCGAAAACAAGCACATTGACCTATATAATTTTTTGTGTTGCTCTTTTAAGTTCCTTTATTAACCCCTTATCAATATATTCTATTGTTTTTAAAAGCTAATTATTTTGAAAAAATCCGAACAGTTGGGATTTCTAAAAGAAAAGTTTTAACATGAACCGCAAATATGACTACAAAATGAACACGACACAAAAATTATATTCACATTTTCGTTTGCTCAGGATGGAAGCAGAATTACATGATACTTATAGCATTATTCTGTAGTTGACAATGCAAGGTTATTTTGTGCTGTTTTATGTGCTTTCGTTTTTTGTTTTACATGTTTATTTTTTATTCTGTGGTAAGTCACCACTTCGGTGTTGACATGAACATCAATTATATGGTAGTTTTTATGAATTAACTGTTTTCAAAAGTAAGAATTATGAATACATAGGATTTTCTTATCCAAGGCATAGATAACCTTAATTGTATTTTGCACCATTTTTTTGAATTTTGTACCTGTTTGGCTTTCTTTACTATTTTCTGGTACTTTGATAACTATTAGCATGTCGAAATGTCCTATTGTAATGTTTATTTGTGTATTTCGTTGTCCTGAATGTTCTTGCATTAATTTGTACTGTATAGTACGGCGGCTTTGTGAAAAATTGTACACATCCTGCTACAAGCATAAAACTTGATATAGACTTTCCTAAACTATTACTCTTTCATTTCAGATAGGGAGGCATTTGAAAAAAATGTTTCACTTCCGGTTAAATTCAAAATGGCGGACATCGTACTTAAATCAGCCCAATATCGAAGGCTAGCATGTGAAAATGTGTTATTATCATGCTACTATCATATAATTTGGTACTAACCTTTGTTTTTTTACTATTTTTGGATATATTATATAGATTAGTGGTCTTAAAAACCCCTACTTCCGTTAAAAGCTAACATGGCGGACATTGTACTACAATAAACTTATTTTTTAGGGAGGGTACTTGAAATGTGTTTTAACGAATTGCTACTATCATAACATTGTGCAGGAACCTTTCTTTGGTGCTTCTCATGGTAACAATGTATGAGACATATGTCTTTAAAACCCTTACTTCTGGTATTATCCAAAATGGCGGACATAGAAATATCAGTTTCTTATTTTAACATTCATTTTTTTTTCTAAATGTTTTTTTTTTGTGCTTGTCATTACAGTTTTGGCCTTAGGTTATCCCCAAAACCACTAATTCTATTATGTTGTAAAGGGTCAAATAAAAACTTAACACTTCCGGAAAAAAAACAATATGGCCTAAATTTCAAAGATGAGTCCTCAATCCATATCTTCCTTGAAGAGTTTTGGATAGACCGATTAAAACAATATTAAATAACTTAAGTACTGAAACATTTTTTAAATCACTACTATTTGGTCAAAAATACATGTTTATTCACGGACACCCCACATGCACAGAAGGCAGTGCACGGGACACCCGAGTTTCCCAATTAACAATGACCGCGGCAGCCTTTCTTCCATCCACAATGTACAAGCTTCTGACAAAATGATGAGACCTCAGAGTTTTTTAAAAGGGATCCTCTTTGTCCCTTTGCCATCTTTTAGCGCCTCGACTTGGGCCCGACCATAAGGGCCAATTCCAGACTCGTCTCCCTAAACACCTGCCTTAGTATGTTGGAATGACGAGACCATGTTGAGACCATGTTGAGGGAATAGCCTCAATAAGCCTTCCTTTTTGCCCTTTTACAAGCGAAGAGAGAACCGTATCACAACCGGTAAAGGCATGGATCACAATAAGTGTGTGTGATCACTCATTGCCTAGTGCATTTGAAAGGCCATTGATAAATATTAGTCCAAAGTGTTTTTGCCCTCCCAAACGCAATCCATAGTTCGTCTACCCCTATGTCACGAAATAGCGAAAAAAATAATGACCGCATCATCAGTAACGCCTGTTCGAATCATGACTCGTTCAAATTCGTGTTTCACTGCATCAGACACATGCACCATGATTCTAGTGTCTGCCTCTTAATGTGAACTTAGTGCTTAACTTGAAATACATCATGTGGTGGATGAGATAGAATATCCTGAGCATTTGTTGCTACAACTACCATACTCATCCAAGACCACTCATGTTATAGTTTCAAGATATTTTATTAAAGTAAGGACATAATACCCAATCAGTATACTCGTTAGGACGCAGATGCATGTTTATTCACAATCGACAAAGACTGTGATATTGTCTCTTACATCCATAATGTACAAGCTCCTGATAAGATGAAGAAGCCTCACAAAGAGTTGTCCAAAAGGGTTACCATGGTTCATATTTTTTCCTTCGCCATTTATAATCGTCTGGACTAGACCGAGTCGTGAGAATAGCATCAGTAAGTCTTTTCTCTTCCAAAAACACATGTTTTCCTGCTTGGTTAACCCCATCTGATAAGTTTCATCGATCTTACAACAAACCCACGTACCGTTTTATCAATGACATTATCAAATCCATAGCTGATGTTGTTGGATGATCAATCATCATTCTAAATGCTAAAGTCACATCTCCAAACACCATCCATGTGACCAAAGAAGTTCCTTTTCCGGCGAACGTGTAATCTCTCAATGCCTAGTGCATATGAAAGGTCATGGATAGATATATATCTAAAGCTTTTGCCACTTGCAAATATAAACCAAGGTTCGTCTGCCCCTATGTCACAGTATAGCGAAAAAGCAATGACATCAGCATAGACTGTTCGAGTCATGACTCAGTTAAGTTTGTGTTTCCTTGCATCAGAGACATCCATCTTGATTCTAGTGTCAGTCTCTTCGTGTACATGGTGATCAACTTGAAACATCATCATGTGGTGGATAATACTGAACATCCTGAGTATTTGTAGCTACAGCTACCATACTCATCCAAGACTTTATCCACTCTTGTTACAGTTTCAAGGTTTTTTATTAATTTTTATTTATGTTCAGTGTTATCCATAACGTGATGTATTTCAAGTTTAGCATCATGTTCACATTAAGAAGCTGACAAAAGAATCATGATGCATGTATCTGATGCAGTAAAACACAGACTTAACTGAGTCATGACTCGAACAGTCGTTACTGATGATGTTGTCATTACTGTTTCTGTATTCCGTGACATGGGGGTAGACGAACTATGGATTTGGTTTAGGAGAGCAATTAACTTTGGATTAATGTCAATGGCTTTAAATGCACTAGGCAACGAGTGATCTCACACACTTATTGTGATCTATGCCCTTACCGGTGGTGAAACGGTTCCATGTTTGCTTGAAAAGGGAAACAGACTGCTTGGGAGATATTGATGGCATTTAAACATGTGACTTTAACATATAGAATGATGCTTGATCAGCCTAAATCACCGGGGTTTTACTGTAAGATCGCACAAACTTATCAGATGGAGCTAACGAAGTAATAAAATAACTGTTTGCACAATATGGAGGGCTAATTGAGGCTATTCCCTCAACTTGGTATAGTCTTTTCCAGCATGTAAAACGTGCAATAAACTAAGGCGGGTGTTAAGGGGGACGAGCGTGGGATTGGCTCTTATGCTACCCAGCCCAGGCGTTAATGGGTGGCGAAGGAACAAAGAGGATCCCTTTTAAAAAAAACTCGTTCTCATCATTTTGACAGAAGCTTGTACATTGTGGATGAAAGAAAGGATGCCGTGGTCGATTTTAATGTTGAACATCGGGTCTCTCGTGCACTGCTTTGTGTGCATGTTGGAGTGACCGTGAATAAACATGTATTTTTGTCCAAATAGTAGTAATTTTATAAATGTTTTAGTACTATAGTGATTTTATTTTGTTTTAATCAATCTATCCAAAACTATATATCGACGAAATGGATTAAAGACTCATCATTGAAATTTACGCCATTTTTTTTTACCGGAAATGTCAAATTTGTATTTAAATTTTTACAACAGAATAGAATAAGTGGTTTTGGGATAACTTAAAGCCATAAGTTGAATGACCAGTACAAAGAACAATTTGAAAAAAGTTGAATATTTAAATAATAAATTGATATTTCTATGTCCGCCATTTTTGATATTACCGGAAGTAAGGCTTTAAAAGAAATATGTCTTATACATTGCATCAATGAGAAGCACCAAAGAAAGGTTCCTGCACAATGTAATGATAGTAGCAATACGTTAAACACATTTCAATACCTTCCCTAAAAAATAAGCTTATTTTAGTACAATGTCCGCCATGTTGGATTTTACCGGAAGTAGGGATTTTTAAGACCACTAATCTATATAATATATCCAAAAGTAGTAAAAAACAAAGGTTTGTACCAAATATTATGATAGTAGGATGATAATAACACCTATTCACATGCTAACCTTCAATATTTGGCTGATTTAAGTACGATGTCCGCCATTTTGAATTTAACCGGAAGTGAGACATTTTTTTCAAATGCCTCCCTATCTGAAATGAAAGAGTAATAGTTGAGGAAGGTCTATGCCAAATTTCATGCTTGTAGCAGATTGTGCACAATTCGTCTGAAATATGCTTGTAGCCGCCGGACTAGTAGTTCTGTCATGTAATGTTGTCATTTTAAAGTTATATTTTCCATTGCCATAAGAGCTAGAGGTTTGGCTAGCCCAAAAAACCAGGTTCAACCCGCCATATTTTTTTTCTAAAAATCTCCTGTACCAAGTCAGGAAAATATCCATTGTTATATAATAGTTCGTTTTTGTGTGTGATACATTTTAATGTTGTGTTTCTATTGTGTCGTAGTTCTCCTCTTATATTTGATGTTTTTTCCTCAGTTTTAATTTGAAACCCGGATATGTTTTTTTCTCAATCAATTTATGAATTTAGAACAGCGGTATACTACTGTTGCCTTTATTTATAATACAATCAAACTTCCAACAGAATGTACTGTAGAAATGTAATATTTACAGCTCATCTCTAGTGTTTTTCTGAATTTACTTTTTAGTCATGATACTAAAAAGTAAAATCACAAAAATACTATACTCAAAGAGAAATTCAAAAGGAAAAGTCCCAATCAAATGACAAACACATAAGCTCAAACACATCAAATGTCTAAATGGATAAGAACTGTCATATTCCTGACTTGGTACAGGTTGAATTTCGATTATTCTATAAGAAATGGAAATGAAAGTAGCACTTAACACGTTTCGTTTGCCCGATAAGCATTTCCAGATTTTCAATTATTAATAAGACTCCGATCTAAACATGTAAAAAGGAAGTGTAGACACGTAGAAACGTTAGTAGATGCTATATTACTAAAATGACATAGAAAATTATGTCAAATTCATCTGAGGCCAATATTGCCTGAGTAAGTTGGAAGATTACACATATTTCCTTCCAAAGTACTGAATACTGAGCAGCTGAAACCCTCGAAAACTGTCAGTCCACCAGCAGTGTTATCGACCCAGTGCTTATAAATGAAAAACAACACTCTATCAATTATATGTGTCCGACGCACTCGTGTGAACTGATAATCGGGAACGATTCAATCTTGATTTTTGGAAATCTGGAATTTGTGAATGAAAAATAGTATGAATTTCCTGCGTCCGAACCTAACGAATTCATAAGGTAGATAGATATATTAAGAGCTTTGTGACACAAATGGACAAGAATCGACAAGTTCATCTTGGTCAACTTTGTTATAACTTAATATATACAGTTCAGCTATACAATATCAGTAATATACAATGAAATTTCCATCATTCTTTTATTGATGTATAATCTACAGTATACATAATATACGATGGAATGTCTATTATTCTATTATTGATAAAATATGTACATAACTTATAATTCACGGTGGAATTGCTATAATTCAATATTATTGATGTAACATCTATTGGTTTTTATATTAAATCATCAATTATTATGTGTCAAAAATATACATTTTAAGTGTTGACCTTGGTCCGATACATATATTATAAGTTCTGTATATTTTTGGCTTTTTACATGAATATGTTTGCCATTAAAATATATATAGTTAGTAAATATGTGTCAAGTTTTGTATACATCATTCTACAACATAGTATGTGCATAATTTCTTAATGTTCAAGAATGCTGAATTAACAAAAAAATTCTTTAATATTCCTCTGGTTTTAATCAACTTAAACATATTTATTTATTATTATTATTATTATTATTATTATTATTATTATTATTATTATTATTATTATTATTATTATTATTATTATTATTATTATTATTATTATTATTATTATTATTATTATTATTATTATTATTATTATCATATCTATTATTTGACTAATATCTTTAGACTTTCATACAATAGGATAATCTTTTGAAACAAACGACAGTTATTCATATCTTTTACGGCTTATTTTACCATAATGGTATGAGTGTTGTCCATTGAAGGTCGTTCGTTGACCTGTTGTTGTTCTCATACTTGTTTTTGTGAAGAGTTGTCTCCTTGCCAATCATACCACATCACCTTTTTTTTTACTTTATGCAACAATTTTAACATATAATTATTTTTTTTTAAACGTATCTTAAAAAATTTTGTTTTCCTGAATTACCTGTTTCAAAATATATATGCAGACAAAAATAAGTTTTAGTTTAAGTTACATTATCCGTTAATAATTCTTTAAATTCAATTCTGCCTCAAAATTCTATTGTTCGTATACAATGATCTATATTCATGTCTTCATTAATAACATAATGATCATTGATGCCTTGATCACCAACCTATTATATTTTGGAATATTATTTTTCTTAATTGAACATGTCATTTGAATACATTTTTGGATGAATGATTTTAATTATTAGAGATGATCATACTACGCTGATTTCAATTACTTGTTTATTTATTTTTTTATCTATTTATCTTAAAAGTGCTACGATAAGATCTATTTAGCAATGAAATATTATTCTGCATATAGAGAATAAAATTGAGAATGGGACTTGGGAATGTTCCCGGATTTGTTTTCTCTCAATCGATTTATGATTTTTAAACAGCCATATACTACTGTTGCCTTTATTTTTCCTTATTAAAGAGACAACAACCCGACCAAATAGCAGAAAACAGCACAAGGCCACCAATTGGTCTTCAACGTAGCAAGAAAATCCAGCACCCGGAGACAGGCTTTAGCTGGCCCCTAAACACAAATATGTGCTACTTCAGGGAAAACGGCTTTACAATGAACTAAAATAAGAAAAAAACCATACAAGACTAACTTAAGCCAGAGGCACCTTACTTGAGACATGTGCAATTTCTGTTATTGCCTGATATTTGATAATTAATTCAATGATATTAATGTACATGCGAATGCATGAACTTTTAATATCAGATGAAGATTGATATTAGGCCATTATTTGGCTTCATACATTTGAGACTTGTCATTTTATTATATAAATATATACAACGTTTTTCATTAATATGTATAAATACACAAGGTTCACAAATTTAAACCATCTTCCATAGTCTATGACTACAATCCAGGATCGTTACCATTTACATGTCATCGGATGCTTGTCAATATTCTTAAGCCCTAACTTCATATTGATATTTTCCTTGTTGATAAAATGGATTTGGTTGGACACCTAAAGAATGGAGTGTGATTTTTAAGCGCAAAAAGACGACCTGAACATGATCTTTTAATGACATTTTACGATTTGAACAACCACACTTTAATGTTACAGTATTATACACAAATCCAATACTTAAAAAGGTACTATCATTTGGTTGTGTGAATGTATAAAAACACAGCCCTCTCAGAACGAAATTTGAATGTTTAGTATACTATGCTTCATGAAGGGAGAGTTTAGGTCCACTGTACGTTATAAAACACTTTTTGATCTCTCCCTATCCATTTATAAATAGTATTTAAAAATTATTTTCGTATTGATTCATATTTAATAATTATTTCCCGTCCTGAATGTAAATCAAATATATTTAGTTTAAACATATTTTATTGTTCAAAAATGACAAATGGATTAGACACAAGTTTTTCAACTTAGTAACGTCTTCTCTAATATATACATAAATCTACACATGAATGAACATCACCTATAATATCTGTATTCTAAAACCAATTATTATTTAAGCATGGAGGTATAAAAATAAATTACATATAAATTTGAATAATCAAATATTTTAACCACTGGACGTCAAATAAACAACAACAAAACTTTAACTAAAGGCGAAAAGGTCCAAAGGGACATTCAAATTCATTAGTCGGAAACAAACTGATTAGTACATAGCTAAAAATAAAACGATCAAAATCAGTAGTTTACAAACAGAACATAAAAACTTAAGACTAAAGCAACCCCACCGGAAATCCATTAATATCAGGTGCTTTGGAAGAGTAAGTAGATCTTGCTCCACTTGAGACACCCGTCGAGTTGCTCATGTAAATACGAACTCGGTGATAAAACATTCGGTAGGTCACGTTCGATGAAAAGATGACATGATTGTGATGACGACAATTGGAAAATATCCGTCGTCATCTGTGAAAATGATCTGCCATATGGGTCGACGAAATTGTGATGACGTGGTAAACGTTTTAAAGAACGATTGGGACTCTTGGTTAAAAAGGTTCCTTGCTAGCAGTAATCCTCTATCAAGAAAATCGATCATGATAGGAAATGTAAGGTCAGTAATATAGTATCAACTGGGATACATATATTCCATATGCAGAGCTGCTGGAATGTTGATACATATTTATAGAAAGATAACATTTTGGAGCTGGAATGATCTATTTTGTCGTAAAATTTGTTCTCAACCCCCTTACTGTAAATCTCTAGATGCAAGTCTAGATCGATTTCTTACGATTAAGTAGACTCCAGTGCGAAACCAAATTGTAAATTTTGTTAAATGAAACAAAAAAAAATTTTTTTTTATTATTCCTGGTATTTTTTATTTTTTTTATTTTGTGTATCTTAATGCGAAATAATAATGGGCACGTGTTTACTCGACCTATGCACGTCTCTCCTATTACTCTCATGATTTCAAATGCTGTGTCTATCCACTTGTCAATGTTCCTGCCTAGCAATGTAAACATCTTTAAGAAAAAAAAAATATTTCGATTGTTGGCATTATCTTCATGGTTTATATTCTACTTGGTATCAACTCTTTATGTCATAAATTAATTTAGCTCTTCAACTTTGACAAATTTTTCAAATTTGAAATAATAGTTTATCTTTATGGCTACCTATTAACTGATCAGAATATGATCCTTTTTATTAATAGTAATAATTGCTAAAAAGCCTAAGAAAAGAACATATGCTAGACGAAATATTAAATTGAGTTTAAACGTAAACCCACACATGACAACCTTGTCGTCTGCCAGTATGCAACACAATATTGACAATATGCATACATGGAATTTGTTTTACGCTTACTGTGTAAACCATATGTTTCATATGTTATAATATGAAACTGGGTTATTATTTTTTATTATAATTTATCTTTTGTTTGTGTGTGGTGGGGGAGGGTATTATTTCGTTATTAAACTTTAAAGTAATATGTGCATTTCATGGTTTCCTCTTTATATGATATTTTCCGTAAAATATTTTAAAAGCTTTTGAGTATTGCTCTCAATGTCCTAGTCAATAATGTATCATTTCTTTTTCAGTTAAACATATTAGTATAAGAGAACCTTGCTGCGTGTGTCTTACTTACAAAAAAATCAAATAATTATTTTTCTTATGTCAATTAGGGTGAATTACCCATAATTCCGTCTCTTTTATTTTTTCAGCAAATGTATGGATCTATATTTTCATTTTGAGGAAAATGTATTCTTTTAAAATTTCGCTAGATTTGTTATATCTCTGGAAAACTAACATATGCACTATTGAAATAGATGATAGAATGAAATAAATCGGAGAGAAAATTCACTATATAAAAGACTTAAATGAACCCAAGTCTTTTTAAAAAGGAACTAAGTGTAAATAGTAATTACTTACCATTATTTCTTAAAAGTCGGACATAAACAGAAATATGCCAAGAAAAATAATTTCCTTCCGATGATCCAAAATTTGCAATATATCTTACATAGTCGGTAGATTGAATACTAAATATAGCGATATACAGGTAAACTATTAATTATATCACAAAGCCAGGTGATGCGTAAACCATCAACGATGAAACAAATTTTGACTTTTATGCTATATGAAAAATTTATTGTGCGTCAACCATAACGCTTTTGGTAGTTTGTATAACAGTTAAAATCAGCCTCCGGCTACTGCACTTAGGAAGGGAAGACTGTAAACACACAAGGAAAAAATCTTAGATACAAACTACTGTATGATTTATATAAGTAGGTGTGATCATAACAGGAACGTGTTCTTTGTGTTATATGTTATTTACGTGTATCATTCAGTTGTTGGTGTAACAAATGTATTACATATGTATCTGTTGTGTAAAAACATGTAACCCATCCTAAAAACGTCATTTTTTTGTGTGTATTACATGTTTATAGTGTCTCTTGTGGTTGTCTGTTATTTCCTCATTCAGGACAAATGAGATGAAACAGTTATAAATACTTAAGTTATAACACGTACATTTTACTTTTACCTTTTCAACAAAAAATTAAACTTCATTTCATTTTTTATTAGTGTTCTACGAAATAATCGCCTTTTTAAGCATGACTCGTAAGTCTTATAGGAAGACTTTCCATGTACAATATCTGTAAACAAAATTAACAAAATTACGTTAAGTATGGATGATATTTATTCAAAATGTTTCTTTTTCCAAAAATCTCTTCGTAGGTATCTCATGTCCGAAAACTGGAAATATCCCTTTTAAAAATTATATTACATATGGTGTGGTATGTTTCTGTTCAAGTTCATTGGTTTATAAATTATTGACTTTTGCCGCGATCAATACATTACACTTGGACCTGTTTAGATAGAATTGAACGAGTACGAAGTCCGATGTTCAAAATAATCTAACAGGTTCATATAAAACGTATTGACAGAGTGAAAGCCCTTAATTTACATATATTAACATTAAAAAAGTGTATGTTGGAAAATGATGTAATTGACTCGGTGTTTGTATTTTTGGAAAAAATAAAATCACAAAAATACTGATCTCTTAGGAAAATTCAAAACGGAAAGTCCCTAATCAAATGGCAAATCAAATGATAAAACAAAACGAATGTCTTTATGTCTTTTTATTTTATGATACGCAATTGGAAATCATGATATTGACTAGATGTTACTATTTTTGGAAATGGTATCGACTAGATTTCAATTCAATTTAAAGTTTTATTTGATTGAGTCGATATTCAATAAACTACATAAACACATGCTTTAGTGATCTTTTCAAATCGACTGAAAAACAAAATATTTACACACATACAAAAAGTCATGAAAACAATACTATTTCAATCATACATTGCATGGTAAGATTTCATAAATGACATATAAAAGTTAAATGCATATAATTATTAATTTTAATATCAAATAAATCACGAAGATAGCTTGATCGTATTTTGTGAATTGTTTTAAAAGATTCTGTTGCAATAGATATGTATTCTTCTTATTTTTAAAGAAGTTAATTATGACTTTTCTAGCATTTTTTTTCGTATGAACTATCATTGAAATCTTACTAGATGAATCTAAGAGCACTTTCTTGAATTTTTTCCATTTAAAGTTTTTTAAAAATCGCAACAGTAGTGCTAAAAAAGTAAAATAACAAATACAAATCGAACTCCGAGGAAAATTCAAAACTGAAAGTCTCTAATAAATGGCAAAATCAAAAGCTAAAACACATCACATAAATGGATAACAACTGTCATATTCCTGATTTGGTACAGGCCATTCAAATTCTGATGTAGAACATGGGGAATTGAACCGAACTAAAACTCTTACTTGTATGATAGTCGCAAAAAAAAAGATCATTATATTGACAACAATGTGTGAACAAAAAAAACAGGCATAATAGGTAAAAATGTCAAAAATAGGGGAACAACAGTCAACATTGTGTTATAATCTTTATCACTAGAAAAACAAACAAATAAACATATCAACAACCAAAACAAAGGCATATAGACAAAGCATATTAGCAAAATTAAAAGTCATATAAAAAAATGTACCATAGCACAATAACACAACGGCGGGATGTAGAAGTACCGAGCCACGTCTAATGAATTTTACAAAACAATAGACTAAACAATTAGAGTACTAATTTTCAAAAACAAATATATGAACACTATTACGCATATCAAGACGACAAATAATGTAGAATCTATGCTTCAAGACCATCGTGTATTATTTTTGAAGTTCATACGGAATATTTATCAAAAGGTTCTTGGTATCTTTCGATGAATTTCTTTTAGAAAAGGGACCAAACGTTCTTTGACATAACCCTGTTCACCAACTTATTGTTAAGACACTGGTGACGTTTTACAATGTCTGAGTAGCAGCTGTAATTTAAGCTCTTGAATACCGAATGAGTTGGGAAATGTATATCCCATATGCAGGTGAAGTCGGTATATTGGTGACTACGGTGGGGGGAATTGATAATTTCAAAATTTAATTCTTCTAGTGTGTCATAGATTCTGGTACTTGGATGACCGCTTATATCAAATTCGATTTATAAGTCTTAAAACGAGGCAGAGAAAGCCGTGTCTGTCGTTTCATTAATGTTTAGTTCTATTAAATAGGCTATATTAATAGAGCCCAACCAGAACATTTTCGATTGTTAATGGAATGGACATCATAAATATATCTGAATGTGAAATTAAATAATCTGGATTCTATGAAACGCCGACGCATATGAAAATAAGAAGTAATCGTCAAGGAGAGCAGCACAGTTCGTTCCCATAGGAATGCCGACAATTTGTTGAAAAAGTGTATCTCCGACATCAACAAATATGTTGTCAATAAGAAACTCAAGCATAGGCTGATCACTTGTTCCTCGGTGTAACATGTTTTACCTTTTTGTTTACTATTAACAAAATATTCAGTATGGTATCCAAAAGTAATAATTTTATAGCGTATGCTACCATTTTTATGTTGAAATGTAATGACAGTTTAATGTTGATTATTTGTTTTCGATGATCTTTTAATTTCACATGGAGAATGGCGGTATATACATGGTTGGAAAAATAAACAGTTTTGATTGAATTAATTTCAGAGAAAAATCGAGATTTAAAATTAACCAGAAGTTCTCAGCAGTATTTTAGAATCCACATAAAAAAATTATGATTAATATCACTACGCGAGTAAACAGTTTCACAGTGTTTTTGAAGACCCTCTTTCACTGCGAACAGATTCTTTGTCAATCTATTGGACAATTCATCGTCGAACATGCAGACTAGCCAGCAAATCACTGGACAATAGTTAAAATTCTAAAGAATGAATGAGTAGAATGTTGTTAACCTAGCTAGCTTGACACAGGCACCTGTCTCAGATCCCCCCCCCCCTATATACCTTAATATAACATTATATTATTATTGTTATATTAGGGTATATTAAGGTATATAGACAATTTTTTTTCTGAGACAAGTGCCTGTGTAGCTTGATTAGATATTTACCCATTAGTTTTAAAATAATTAATCAAATGAAATATATATGTCATTTATGAAGACTTTGAAAATAACTTTTTTTTCAACATTCGTATTTCAACATTCAAAATTCGTTTCATACATTCAACATTAGTTTCATACATTCAACATTAGTTTTTATACATATAACATTCGTTTTATACATTCAACATTCGATTTATAAATTAAACATTCGTTTCATACATTCAACATTCTATGTTCAACATTCAACATTCAATATTCTTTTCAATATGCAACATACGTTTTTCAACTACCAATATTTGTTTTTAAACATTCAACATTCGTTTTTTACATTCCACATTCGATTTGAATACTCAAAATTTCAATTTATTGTCAATATTTTATTTCACAATAGTTTTTTTCTTTCAACATTCGATTTCAACTTTAAATTTCAATCTTCGTTTTTTTTTCAACATTCGTATTTCAACATTTACCACTCAATTTCAACATATTCGTTTTTCAACTTTCAACGTTCATATACAACATTCCATTTCAACATACAGCATTCAAAAATTTATTGTTCACATTTTTTTTGTCAATATTCGACTTCAACATTCGTTTAAACATTCAACATTTGTTTCAACATTCAACTTGTTTTTAACACTCGTACTACAAATTCAACATTCAACATTCGTTTTTCAGCATTCAAAATTCGTTTTTCTACATTCAACATTCGTTTTCAATATTCCTAATTTGATTTCAACATTCAACATTCAAAATGTTTTTGTCATTATTTGTTTTAACATTCGATTTCTTCGATTTCGACTTTCAACGTTTGTCTTTCATCTTTTAACGTGTATTTACAACATACAACATCGTCCGTCGTCGTCGTTAACTTTTACAAAAATCTTCTCCTCTAAAACTACTAGGCCAAATTAAACCAAACTTGGTCACAATCATCATTGGGGTATCTAGTTTAAAAAATGTGTCCGGTGACCCGGCCAGCCAACCAAGATGGCCGCCATGGCTAAAAATAGAACATAGGAGTAAAATATAGATTTTGGCATATAACTCTGAAACCAAGGCATTTAGAGCAAATCTAACATAAAATTGTTTTTCAAATGAAGATCTGTCTGCCCTGAAATTTTCAGATGAATCGGACAACCGGTTGTTGGGTTGCTACCCCTTAATTGGTAATTTTAAGGAAATTTTGCCGTTTTTGGTTATTATCTTAAATATTATTATAGATAGAGATAAACTGTAAACAGCAAAAATGTTCAGCAAAATAAGATCTACAAATAAGTCAAATGACCAAAATGGTCAGTTGATCCCTTCGGGAGTTATTGCCCTTATAGTCAAGTTTACCAACTACTAAGACAAAATGTAACCAAACTTGTCCACAATCATCATAAAAGTATTTAGTTTTAAAATGTGTCGGATGATCCTGCCCGCGAACCAAGATGGCAGACATGGCTTAAAATAGTACATAGGGTAAAATGCAGTTTTTGGATTATATCTCTTAAACTGAAGCATTTTGAGCAAATCTGACTGGTGGCAAAAATGTTCATCAGATTTAGATATTTCTGCCCTGAAATTTTCTTACAAATCCGACAACCAGTTATTAATTGGGTTGCTGCCCTTGAGTTAGTAATTTTATGGAAATTTTGCAGTTTTTTGCTATTATGTTAGATATTATTATAGTATCTTATGATATCGTATACTATAAATTATGATTTTAACCTTAATTTACATGATTTCCAAAGCATCAGTAAACACAGGTGAGCTCTTTAGAGCCTCTAGTTCCAATATTCGATTTCCACATTTAACAATCGTTTTCATTAGTTTCTAACATTGAACTTTTAATTATCGTGAGACTCGTATTTCAAAATTCAACATTCGTATTTTAAAGTCTACCATTCGCTTCAACATTTAAGATTCGTTTTTTCAGCATTCAACATTCGGTTTCAACATTCAACTTTAAAAACCTGAAAAGTTGTCCACTTTTTTCTTTAATTTTCTGTTGAAAAAAGAATGCTGAATGATGAAACACGAAAGAGAAATACATTTCATACCATAACGATATGGTTCCTATGGAAACAGGAGCGTTTTATTTTCCAAAGCAACAAGCAATGGAACCCAACCCACAGTGAGTTTTTCCCTATTCTTCTTTTTGGAGATCTGCTATGTATGTGAAATCTAAGAACTGTTCATAAAAATAAATGATTGTTCTTCAACTAGTTTAAGTATCAAGTATTCTTTGCAAACAGCTATTTCAAAATCCTACTGCATTCAATTAAAAGTGAAGGCCAGATATAAGGCCTCAATCTCTGTGTTATGTTTTTTTTTAAGTCTAAGAAATATTATTGATCTGATATGCATGAGCAAGTCTGAAAAGTAAGTAAAGAGACCATATTCACTACCGGGTATAATGTCAGTTATCTAAATAAGCCACGAGATATTTGTGAACTTTAGTGACAGAAAACGCAAGGCATGGAATATCGTATTGTATCGTATATCCATGTACTTCATATGACATAACCAACAAGCACCTTATCATCTGTTTGGAATTAGATTTAGCAAAAGCAACACGACGAATTTTACTTTAAGGGCATACGATACAGTTACAGTTTTCGACTGATTTTTATCATTCAAACATATCTAGCTTGAAAACGAGTTCATGGACCCCTCTTTTTTAAAATGCCATTTGATTTGCTTACGTAAGAAGATTATGTGTGCCAATTTTCATGAAAAGGTAAATAGAACATTTTTTTTAATTTGATAAATATACAGCAAAAATGACGTTTTTTATACGTTCGTGAACATTTTGATAAATATGAGTCATTTGAAAAGCAAATTGCACAAATTCAAAGGACATTTCAATATATAAAACGGAATTTACAAATAATTTTTAAAACAAGAAACAGCTTGTGTTTATCTTTTAAAAACAGAAAACAAAAAACATCTGTATTTCTTTCGAAAGGAAAACCACGTCCACAAATCCGAATTTTGAGCTATATATAAAATTGGGACCTCATTTTACTCAAAAAGTAGCACATGGATGTATTTTTTTAATTGGATATTTGATATAATTAGGTAAACAATAGCCTATATATATGTGTAAATTTTCCGATCAAAATTTCAATACGGGATTTAAACTATCGTATGCCCTTAAACTGCTGTAAAACACTTTGTTATAGAAGTCTTAGTTCTAGCCCACTACAGAGCAGCAGCAGTTACTGAGTATAAGTTTACACTTGGGCTATGGCACCCCTCTTATTTATCAGTTAAAGTAAAAATAATATTTTTTATATAACAAGAAAATTTTTTATGTTGAGCATCCATTTGTTGCAGCTGAAATAATGTCTTAAATTAGTCAGTCTGAGCAAGGATTTGTATAACTATACAGATACTATAATAGTCTAAAATGGTGACACATTACTTGAATTAAGATATTTTAATCAGAGTCCGCAAAATTGCAATTTTTTGTATTGCAATGCTGTAACTTTAAAACATTTTAAGATACTGATATACTGTCCGTATGTTAATATATTCGGACAAAAGATCAATAGAGATAATTATGATCGACCAAAGGGAAATAACCAGAGCAAATTTAGAGATTCTACAGTGCAATCAAAAGAGCCGAACAAGAAGTGTGGCGAACATAAATTGGGACGAACTGAAGTAGATTATAGACTTGCGCGAATAAATACCGCGAAAAACAATAACAGTAAATAGAGGAAAAGGCTGAAAGTATACGACGTTCTGAAAAAAAGCAACATCAAACCGTCGATTTAACAGGTATGCTCAGCTCCATATGATAAATATTTAGGTCCGGGAGATATCGAAACACATGAACAGTCTTCACGAAAATTTTATAGACCATAACTCAACCATAAACTATTAAAGCTGCGAAGTGGCAAGTGAGATTTTCAATTTTTCTTTGTTTCTTCGTTTTAGGTTTTCAGTAGCACAGGCATTTGTTTCTATCCATGGGAAGATCGACTATTAATATGTATAGTCGACCTTCCCATGCATTGAAACTAGTGCCAGACTGTCTAGGGGAGGATCCAGCCATTTTAAAAGGGGGGATCCTAACTCCTAACCCAAGACAAAAGGGGGTGGGGGTTCCAACAACATGTCCCCATTCAAAAGCATTGATCGTCTAAAAATATAAAGGGTTCCAACACCTGGATGACTGTCTATGTTCAGTGACAGTGTGGTTCTCATAAATTATGCCATTAATGGTCTATGTGTGACACTGGATTGCCTATTTTTTGTAAGCCTGACACGTGAAAATCAATTATAGTGCCGTGATAAGGGGAAATGAAGTCTAGCCGGACATGGGAAATTACAAAAAAATGAGTATTGCTTAATATGTACATAGTACAAGCGGGATACAGGAATCTGACAAAACAGTAAGCGAGATCTGGGATTAGAACCCCCCCTCCCTCCCCCCAAATTAGACCCCTTCATTAATCTAAAGGTTATTTACGGTTTTGTGAAGCATATCCTCTCTCTCTTGAGGCCTCCGTGGCCGAGTGATCTTTATAGTTACTACATACTGTAATCACTAGCCAGTCAACAATGAGTTTGTGAGTTTGAACCCCACTTGTGCAAGTTCATCATAACAAGTAGATAAATAGAACCTTAAAATCTACTCTTGTGTACAGACATACTTATACATACCTGTCAACTGACCCGTATTCTGCGGGTGTGACCCGAGATTTTCACAATTCTGAGGGATCACCCGGGACACCCGCCGGGTCATTGAAATAACCCGGGAATTCCGAAAATGACCCGATTTCACCCGTATTTCTTAGCCTTGAGATTGATTTCATAAGTAATATTCCTTTGAAATACCGACAAATTCGTAATTCATCCATGAACAGGAAGTTCATCTAGCTATGTAAACTGTCAAATTAAGTGACCCATTAAGTGCATGGCTTCACTTGACAGCTTTGGTGTCAAACACACTATTAATTAACACCAATTAAGTAGCTTTAGGTCGTAAATAAATTGCCCTGTTGTTTTACAAACATATTTCAACTAAGAGTTACTTCCCCTTATTTGTCACCATTCAAAATTATTCCTTATTTTTACGTTTTATGGGTGAAAAAGATTAAATCATAGAAATATAAAATTCAAATACATATTGAAAAATAACTTTTCATTATTTTTATACCTTTATACAATTTTAAAAAAAAAGTTGAAAATTATTTTTTACATTTATACTTCCTTTAACTGTATTACTATATTTTATCATAGTCTAATTTCCTTGAGATGCAGTGTTTTCCTTTTTTCACTAAGGTAAGGTGGGTGTTTTAAAAAAATAACTTGCAACCGGGTGGGTTTTTTTTAAATGTTCAACCTTTTTTAATTTACTGTGGGTGCACGTGGGGGTCACAGAAATAAAGATTAGTATAATATTCACATTTTATGGAGTTGAACAAACATAAATAGAAGTAGTCATATAAATTGTCAAATATTATTTGATTTTATTTTTTCAAAAATTTATCTCTTTTATCTCTTCTTTCATTTACAATTTTATGCATCAGCGTGGATTTAAGGCCTTTCGATCCAGGTTTCTGTTCTGTTTCTTGCTTTTGTGCCGTATTTTTGGCACACAGAACAGTAGTATCCTTCCTCTGTGACTATAACTTATAAGTCATTTGAAGTCGTGCTAATATTTGTCTTCACTTGCGTGTGTTTTCCGTTGTTTGGTTGATTTTTGTTCAATTTCCACAACTTCAACATTACTATCAATTTTATTTAACTTATTTGGTCTAGTATTTTCTTTATCATCATCGTCATCTTCCTTTCTTTTCTCCCGATTGATTAATGAAAACATTGAAATTTGACGATTGGACGCCATCTTTGTCAATGAAAACAAGGCGGGATTAGTATTCAAATTTTAACGGTACGGAACCGAAAAAAATCCGGATTTTGAAAAAAAAGCCGACCACCTCCTAAAATCGAAAGGTGGTCGGCTTTCAAAAGAAGGTGGTCGGCACACCCGGCTTAAATGCCGAATGGAAAACACTGAGATGTGAAGAGTTTTATGGTTACAGGCTACATAGTCAATAGTCTCAAACCTTAAAGAATTACATTAAATTCTAGTGTTTAATGATTGTAGTATTTTTCTCAAAAAAGTACACAAGACTGAGTTACACAAATTTGTAAAATCTTTAAAAGTGCAATGAAATAATATTTAATAAGATGTAAAATGACTTAACAAAGTGAACATGCATTGATGTTTTGGTATCTTTGATATACATTATAAGAAAATGTACCATAAATACTGAAATTTAGCTCGAAAAAGTTCGTACGCGTTATGACCTGAGATTTGATTCTTCAATGCAGGTCATGACCTGCATTTTCATCGTCACAGGTTGACAGGTATGCTTATAGCATGTAAAGATAAAGCATTTAGAGAAAATTTGACAATGGGCATGATGGGTTAAATTATTCAACAGGTTTTGAAATTTTCAGACGAATCAGACAACCTGTTGTTGGGTTTCTGCCTCTGACTGTATAATTTTAAGGAAATTTTGCAGTTTTTAGTTATTATCTTGAATATTATTATGAATAGAGATAAACTGTAAACAGCAATGTTCAGCAAAGTAAGATCTACAAATAAATCAACATGACAAAAACAGTCAATTGACCCCATAAGAATTTACTGCCCTTTAAAGTCAATTTTTGAACAATTTCTCGTAATTTTTTTTAATCTTTTGCATTAGTCTTCTCCTCTGAAACAACTGAGACAAATTTAACAATACTTGGCCTCATTCATTATTAGGGTATCTAGTTTAAATAATGTGTCTGATGACCCTGCCTGCCAACCATCATGTCATGCATGGCTAAAAATAGAACACAGTTTTTGGCTCATTTAAGTTATATCTCTGAAACTAAGGCTAAAGTTCATGTATAACGATTGCATTATTTCATACATCAAATTAATTAAAAAATATCAGGTGAGTGACACAGGCTCCTTGAAGCCTTTAGTTTTATCCTGCAAAAATAAGGAAGTCCATTGCGTGTAACTTACTACATGTGTGAAGGGCAGAACTTGTAAATCGAAGTCACAGACCTCAGATCACTGCTTTTTTGATTCCCTGAACAATTCAACAATTGAGGGCTTACAGTGAAGAAAATATAAGTCACTATACATTGTATAATCTCCCAGGTTCATGTCAGCAGCTGAGCAAGGATGGAACATTGCAAAATTGAAATTGACCTCTAGATTCTTTAGTTAAAATTGTTTTCTTTTTGTCTGCTTTCTACATTTTATCTCATTTGTGTATACTCTACTTATCTTCAAGTGATAACAATGTTATGTCTATTAGACATTTTTTTCATAAGACTAAAAATTTTCAAGAGAAACATAACATTTAAATAATAAATAACTCTTTTGTGCCATCTTCTATACTCATTTTATCATTGGTAGGCATTATATTTGTCAATATCTGTATTCGAAATATTAGCGAGGCCACATTTAAAAGAATGTCTGTTTCCCCTCCTCCTGGTCTACCCTTTGTAAACAGACCAGGAAGGCAGGTAATTTAAAAAAAATTTACTGGATGTCATAGCATGGTCATACATGTAGCATTAAATGAAAAATTAATTGAAATCTCAAATAACAACGACATGAACCAACTAGAGGATAAAACACATTAGACTTACTCATGACAACCAATCCAGGACAAAACACACTAGACTTACTCATGACAACCAATCCAGGACAAAACACACTAGACTTACTCATGACAACCAATCCAGGACTTAATATTGAAGTACATCCTGGAATGAGTGACCACCAAGTAGTCATAGCAAACACACTGAGGGTAACAAGAAAGAAAAATCCAACAATAAGAGAGTATGAAATGATAGGACAACAACTTACCACAGTACACCAATACCCATACCTCAGAGTTTAATTGTCAGAAGATCTCAGTTGGGATCCACACATCAAGAAAGTCATCACAAAATCAAACCGAGTACTAGGATTCCTAAGACGTAATATCTTGAAGTGTTCACAAGACATCAAAGCGCAGGCCTATACATGTTTTTTTGTACATCGCTAGTGCGCCCACATCTCAAGTACTCCTCTGCAGTATGGGATCTGTATCGAAAACATCACATCGACTCCCTATAAAATGGTCCAAAGAAGAGCTGCCAGATTTGCGACATCAACATACAGTCGAGAACCAGGGATAGTTACAAACATCATGAAAACCCTAGAATGGCAAACGTTAGAATCTAGACGGAAATCCAGTATCCTAAGCATGTTCTACAAAGCAACACATGGAAAGGGGGCAGTCAACATACCATCATACGTGAGAAGACCATCTACCTCAACAAGACAATACCATCCAGAAAAAATCACTCAGATCAGTACCTCCACAGATGCCTACAAATACAGCTACATACCACGCACCATCACCTACTGGAACAGCCTGCCTCTTGAAGCCTTCCAAGCTACATCTCTGGAATGCTTCAAGGAGCAACATCGGAGACTGCAGCTGTAAACAGAAACCATCTGTTTTTATCTAATTTTAATTGCACTTGTAAATACTGAGCAAGCAGGTTGATGTTTGCACAGCAGTATCTGCGTTATGGATTTCCACTGCAGATCAATAGTATACATGTAGATTAAGATGTAGATGAGGTCACATGAATGGTTTGACTTGCCCACTCAGTTGTTTGTGCTAAACTTGAGTGTATTTATTTAGATTATCAATCCTTTTGCTATCAAGCACTTTTCAAAAAGGGAAACAAATTATTTTCAGAGATTTTTTTGTGGACAATAATTTTTTGACCTGGGGGCTTATTGTTGACCCAGTTGGGGGAGGGGAAACAAACATAATTTTTATTTTGGTCCGAGGTGTAAAACGTTGGTGAATTAAATAATGTCATGTTTTGTAACTTCAAGTATAAGATGAAAACTTTTATGATGAAGGTTTTTCTATTACATGTACATACACTACATATATATATGCATGTGCTCCAATTTTGTAATATTGTATTAAAATTGATTTTTGAGATACTTGTACATGTAGGTATTTTATTTCATGTATGTTGAGGGATAGATGTCAGAAATGATTTATTGATCTGTTTAGATAAATTTGTTAATTTTTTAGAAAACCTTGAGCTCAAGGTACAAACATGGAGACAATGTTATAGGACTTTCCAGAAACTAACTTCTGAAAGCCCAAATCTGATTTTGCAATTACAAATATACATGAAAGATGAATTAATTCCCTTGTTGGGAAGTACATGTATATTGCCTATTACTGACACAGATAAGTGCAGAGCAATAGTGAGGAGTAAATGAGAAAACATCTGTTACTTAACAAACATTTCAAGATTTATAATTGAGTTTAATTAGGAGTATGTTTGGACACAAAACACATGTAATGATGTATCTTTATTAATAACTTTTTATTTATATTACAGCTAATTTCTATGAGTATATAGCTAAAGCCTTAAAGGTAATATCTTTGGTTAACTTGCTTTCTAGCTGAACCATGAAGTCATTGTTAGGTAAGGTATACTACCCTCCTTTCGAAGTAGCCTAGTCCTACAGACAGATAGATTGGTTATCTGTTGGACTGGTGTCCTCTTAGTTTACCTAACCTAACAATTACTAACGGTTCAGCTAGCAAGCAAGCTAACCAAAGATATTACCTTTAGCTACATACTCATTGAAATTGGCTGTAACCAAATTGAAATATTATCCTCAACATGGATTGAAAACCACTAGTCGTTGAATTGAGCTCTGTACCTGCAAGCAGTTCTACTTCCTAAAAGGTCAATAATCAACTTAAAATTAAAATAAAGATACAAAATCTTGATTTTGGAAAGGGTTATACATGTAGCTATATCAAATTGTGAATTTAGGTATTGAAAGACTAGGAAAATGACCCTTGTGTGAAATCAACTCGGGGGAAATTAGTTTTACTTCCCTACTTTAGTCTATTAATGTCTAAACAGTCAAAAACTTTTTTTTCAAGTAAACCTTAAAGTTTTCTTTAAAAAAAAAAGTTTATTCTAAAGTTAAAACATTACAAATTGTGCCCCTTTCAAGCAATCTTATTTTAATAAACCAAATTAGTTTACATAGATTTGGAACATAATATTCTAAATTTAAAGAAATAGAGGCAAAATTACAAAACTTTTGGTAACAGAGTAAGTCTGATACTATTCATTCAAATTCTGTTTCTAACATGTACACAATAAACATGCTGAAAACAGTTATGATTTTTCTATCTAATGCCACACTATCTGACCATTATTTGACCCTACTTGTTATTTAAGATATATACAAGTGATTTTCAACATTTTTATTTTATTATTAAGAAATGCTATCTATAGTGTTTTTTATTTGTTTGTTTTTTGTAACTTATTGCAACTTTTTAATTTACCTGAAATACACAAAAATGTAAAACAAGGGCTTGAAGATCTCATATGATACTGCAATTAACCTTAGTTTTGTTTGATTTCTGGAGATGCATTATTAATAGCAAGATAAACAGATGCAAAGTTTCAACACAAGATTTTTTCTGTACTTAATACTGGTGTAGTAACTCTGGTTTGACACAATGCTTTTTAATTCCTTTATTTTAGTTTATTTTGGTAGGAGCATTTTTTTTTTTTTAGAAACTATTAACATTTAAAAAGGTTATGTGCATTTCAATAATTAGCAATGGTCAGTATTACTTCTATAATTACTTGTTTATGTTTAACACTTTTATTTCTTATGTAATAAGTCGACCTTGAATGACCAACATGTTGTTATTGGTCAGTTGTATATATTGGTCAGTGGTAATTTAAGTACAGGTCATTGTGATCCACCTGTGATATTGATTTAATCTTGGCTAGAATTATCAATATTATATATTCTAACTGACCATTGGTCATCTGAAAGGGTTTATATATAGAATGTCCATGTTTTGACCCTTTGAAATATTGATGTGGTTAAACATGCTAAATGGAGTCAAAATCTACATTACTAAGATGGTAAGAGATTCTTTTATTATTTTATGTTCATTTTTCAAGTAGTTGTTTTGACATTGTTCCAAAACTGCTGTTTTATTTTACAAGTTTACAAACTCTTTTTATTATATATCTAATTTAAATAGACCAAATGTAATTAATAAAAAAAAAAAAAAATATTAAAAGACTATTAAAATTACACTAGTATCTAGATGATTTCATATTTAAATATGTATAACAAAAAAAATGATATCATTTTGTGTGATGGAGTCAATTGAAGGATTAAAAATGTGTAGTCCAAGAGTAAGGTCATTTTAACTCTTGATTGACCTGTGCCAAAAAAAAACTGCTATATAAAGCTTGATTTACTAAAATATTTAAAAGGAAGCTTGACTTTCTTGGATTACCACAATGTTTTTCAGAATCCTCCTTACTTGATGGATTGACTCTGATAAACAAGGATTGGTTTTACATTTGTAGTTGACCAAATCTGATTATTCAGTTTAAAAAAAAAATGTCTTAATGTATTTTATAAAATTGTTTTAAAACCTTGCTCTTTCACACACAAGAGAAACCCTTGCCACAACTCTTTTAAGTGACCATTCTCTTGACAAAGGAGTAGGTCCGGTAAGACCCCTTTTTGGCCCCAAAATATAACAGTTTTACAAAATTGTTAAAATGTAAACTTTTAGTTATTTATTGGACAGTTGAATGCTTCTGCTACATAAATATGGGCTGTTTTTGACAATACAATGCTCATATATCGGGTTGTAGCACCATTAAGTCATGCTAAATTACTGAAATCTTCAAAATTCTATCATTTTAGTTAAATTTTAGACGGTTTCCTTGTAAAACGAAAGTGGCCGCATTCGTGTTCATCCTTAATATTGAAATGTAAGTTGTATTTTATGATAATACATAACATATATAAAGGTTGTGGATGAACACGGATGCGGCCACTTTCATTTTTGACAAAAACCATCTGAAAAGTGACGTTTTTTGGCATATTTGAGAGATTTTTCATATTTGAACTTGAATCGGATCGTTTTTAATGACTAAATCAGTTAAAATCTTTCACTTATACTAATTAAATCAAGTGAAATAGACACTTAAGTCTTTAAAAAGTGGTCAAAATCTTTCGTCAGATGAAACTGAAATTTGAGGCCAAAATGAGTCCTTACCGGACCTACTCCTTTCTACTCCATTTGACAGTCAAAATTTTCAGCTTTTTACCTCTGAAGACTAGCAGCAGATTTAAAAGTAATTTAAAGTATAGGACCAAAATATTTGTAGAAAGACTTTAATATACCGGTACATGTATTATAAAACCACCAATTTAAACTTGCTTGTACACATGCATGTTTCATAGTGTTTTAGTGTTAGATTAAAAGATAAGACAAAGTGATTTCAGAGTTAAGTTATGTGAGAGTAATATTTTTACTGTGTCTGAACTGAAAGGGGAATGTTAAGTTCCCCTCCCTCCCTTTATGCTGGACATCATACATTTCTTTTTGTAGAACAGGAGAAAAAATGGATTTCCCTAAAATAAGTTGCAATTTCTTCGAGGAGAATATTGCAGTTTGAGATAAACAGATTAATATCTTATCGTTTAATAATCATGATGTTTTAATTTTGTTTGCAATAAAGGCAAATGGTAAAGACAAAGTTGTACCTGCCTTGTTTGGCTCAGAAGACAGCATGAGCAATGAAATTTCACTCTTGGGTTTCCTGAAAAAGGAGATCTTGTCCCCCTCAGCATCTCAGAAGGCAGCATATAAATGAGTGATGAAATTTCACCCTAAGAATTTTGACAAAGGAGATCTTGTCCCCCTCAGCACCTCAGAAGGCAGAATAAGTGATGAACTTTCACTCTAAGAATTCTGACAAAGGAGATCTAGTTTCTGTTAAATGAAGGGGGTGGGGGTAAATGACCGATTTCTGGTCCTTGTCTACCCTGATTCCACACTAAATAAAATGTCTTTTCCCTGCAAGA
The DNA here is from genome assembly GCA_019925275.1 of Mytilus edulis. Lineage (NCBI taxonomy): Eukaryota > Metazoa > Mollusca > Bivalvia > Mytilida > Mytilidae > Mytilus > Mytilus edulis. The sequence goes on along the minus strand of CM034355.1, from coordinate 91,758,213 downwards.
ATTTCTTATTCATTCATTCCCATACATTCATTATATTTTCTTATAATGCTGTTAATCCCCAGCTATCTTGAAAATCAAATGACATGTACAGCATAAAGTGATTTTCAAACTATCTGGTAATATTAGATAGTTAGTTCAGTAAAGGTTCAATAGGTTACACAATGAATTCTATATTAAGGTACAAACATGACAAATGTTGATATAAAGTATAAGCACCAATATCCCCTTCCTTTCCTTTAACTGGTAATAGAATAGATGTTAACACAATAAAGATTACTTTAATAAAAAGAATTAACAAATAAATCATTAAAGTAAGGTAATCTTCATTCAATATAATTGTTTGAATGAAGTAAAAGCCTAAAAGATGTAAAAAATCATGCATAAGGTCATTCAGAAAAATATCAAATTGAAGTGTTATATTTACCAGCATGCAAAATCATATTATATTGTAAACTTCTTTTAAAGGAACAAATGTGTAAGCGATTTGATTTTAATACGCCTGTCAAAATTTTGACGGGACGTATTATGTTATACAAATGTCCGGTGTCCGTCCGTCTGTCTGTCCGGCGTAAACATGTCGCACTGTAACTTCAGAACGACATCCAAATTTCATGAAACTTATTATAGTTGTTTCTTATGATGGTCAAATGATCTGTATACTTTTTGGTGAAAATAAGATTAAAACTTTTTGAGTTACGGCACTTTGTAACTAAAACAGGGATGTGTTTTTTTAGTGGAAGAAGACGTCAAGTCTTCTGAAGACTTGAGGGGCTGACCATTGGCATTGAGTCTCCGTATGCCGCATTCATTTCGTGTATTACAATTTCAAAACAACTTAGATTCCTGACACCGATTTTTACACATGATTAGGCATCTGAATCATTTAATTTGTAAATTATGATTGTAAAACAATCACTATCGTAAATATGACCCTTTTATTTATGTAAATTATTAGATTTCATCTCATCCACATGAACATTATTTGTTTACTTGTAACAGGATGTTTTAACTGTAGATATTTGTATTACGCATGCGTGAATTTGGTATCGGGACAACTCGCCCTGTTTACAAGTTCGCCCTTGAAGTTACGAATTTGCAATCCTGCAGACAAGAAGATTTTGTTTTTATATATAAAGTGTTGTCTTTATTCATGGTTTTCCTTTGTCATGTGAATTAGATGCCCTTCGTAACATACATGTGAACCTCCCGTTTAGGAGAAAAAACTCCCGTGTATGAAATTTTTCAGACGCCATATTTGATCATTTCTTACTACTGTACGGGTGTAATTGACAGGCAGCACTCCTTTTGCGCCAATTACTGATTTTCAGGGGTATCATTTGCGCCATTTTTATTTTCTTGAAATGTATCAATTGCGCCAGTTTTTGGAACTCATTTGCGCCAATTTACCTGAACACATATTGATCGTACATATTAAAGATTAATATATATTTAGCATCATTATTGTCTGAGTAGAAATCTTGTACATATACATGAGACAGACCCACAGAAGTTAGAGCGTCAAATACTACAAACAGCATGCAAAAGAAAAGCTACAGAAAATATATCCGAAAGACCAGCTAAGATCATATGTTCGGAGCTATTTCGTCATGAAGAGGAACGTCTACAGAAAAATGACTTGAAGTGCATAAGACAGTCTATGTACAGAGAGAGAAGATAACTGTACCCTGCCTAACCAAAAAGTTCATTAGAATTTCAAGAAATTTTAAGTGAGGTAGGACTGATCACAAATAAAGAAAAGAGTTTGTTTTAGCAAATGATATTGAAAGTGGCATTGTTATTCTCGGTTGTGAAGCTAACTTGATATTTCTTTGTATGCGGGACAGAAGATGTTTTTGCTGATGGAACATTTAAGTGTTGTCCGAATGGATTCAGGAATGGACATTTAATTTAATTTTCACTTTTACATTGCCTTTTGCATTCCAAATCAATCAGGAGACTGTAATTGAAAAATGTTTTCTTTGCTTAGATTGGCGCAATCGTATATTTTATTTTTGGCGCAAATGATACCATGTAGTTTTAAAACAGGTGGCGCAAACGTAGCATTAGAGAAAAAAAGTTGTGGCGCAAAAGGACGCATTTTTGGCGCAAACGGATCTCTCCCAATTGACACCTGTGTTAAATATTACCTGAACATCAAAGAAGATGTATAATTATATGGCTTCACTTGACAGCTTGGGTGTCAAACATACTGGTAATCAACGATGTTTACCTCCGGCTAACTGCCGTTGTGTTATCAAAACGATGTGTATTGGGAATATTGAAATACTTTTTTGTTACTTCCCCTTGTTTTATCCTGTTTTCAGTTATTTTGCTTTTAAAAATGTAAATTGTAAAAAGACTATAAATGATTAATATTTTAATCAAATAATCATAAAAGGATGTTGATTAAATGAATTTAAATGATTTTGGACAAATAAAAAAATTAAAATTTATAAATTATTTTAGCAATCTAGACCTCCTTTCAAGGATTAAATTGAAGTTTATATCATAATTTTGTTTACAACTGAATGTTTTCTTTAATTAATTTACGATGTTGCAAATATACATGTGGAGCTTATTTCTTTCTTATTTGTCTATACATTTACAAATGATAAGGAGATGAAGACATGAACAAAAATATATACAGATAAGATATATAAATATAATGATTCATTTGCTAGCAGTGAACAATCATTTGTCAAAAACAAAACAAAACAAGAAACAGATTCTTCTTATTATTTTATTTTATTCAAATAGAGAGGCAATAATGGAACTATAAACATTACAATTTGATGGAAATTTGAAGAAAAAACACAATTTCTACATCATTTGGTTACATTTATGACAAAATTTATGTCGATAAAAAACATGATGTTTTGACCATTCAGTACTTAACCCTTTCCTCCATAATGACGCTTTTTGACGCCACCCCCTTTACTCCATAATGACGCCTTTTGACGCCTGTGTAGTACCTCAGTTGAAACACTTTGACTACAAAGTGTCTGCAGTAGACTCAATAAAATTTGTATCCAATATGAAAAGGAATATCATAGGAATATTCTACTTAAATTTATTTAATGAAATATTTGTTTTTTGCAATGCATTTTAATACTTTAAAGCCTATTTTCAGCATTTTATTGAAAAATTCTATTTTGTGTTCATTTTTTACAGTGGGTTGTGATGATCTTCCAGTTAGGTTACCCTCATTTGGAGTGTTGTTCCCAACCTGTTAAAGGTCCATCTTTGTGCATAATTCAAAATTGGAAATTTCAACAAGCATCTAATATTCTTAATCTGGAAAATAAACCCTGGTCTGCTAGCTTCATGTATATTTTTTCTACCGATTTAATATATAACTAGAATCAGGCAAACAGACTTAAGGAAAAGGCATGTAAGTTCATCATACAAATATGACACTTTTTCTAGACAATCCAGATCTTGCAAAACACGTCGCTAAAAATTGTAACCTTTAAAATTGTTGTGCAGTAAAAACCCATATGGGAACTTTCAAAAGTTGGCAGGTATGTAACAAGTCTTACTATTTTTATGCTCCATTTATGGGCAATATGTTTTCTAGTCTGTCCGTCCGTCCTGCTTCTGGTTATAAAGTTTATGGTCGAGGTAGTTTTTGATGAAGTTGAAATCCAATCAACTTGAAACTTAGTACACATGTGTTCCTCTTGATATGATCTTCTTAATTACTGCCAAATTAAAGATTTTACCTAATTTTCATAGTCAACTGAACATAGAAAATGATTGTACGGATGGGAAATCCATGTACTTATGACCTATTCTTGTTTGAAGAAAAAAAATACATTTTAACGATAATGGAACAAAGCAGCCTGGGTAAGTGGGGCTGCTTTTATGGTAATTCAAGTTACCTTTTATTCACCTTCTTCCACTTCAGAGCTATCAGCTCTTTGATTAACATGTCACACCGTATATAAAAAAAAACGCAATTTTTGATTATTGCTTAAAACTGTACACACTTCTTAGTTATATTAATCTGTTTACTTTTTGATGATGATTCAAAATTTCATTTTTGAGTTATTGAGTATTTTGTAAAATAGGGGGAGGGGTTTTTACATGTCGTGCCGTATCTCAAAAACGATTTATGATTATTGCTTAAAACATTACACACTTCTTTGTTACATTAATCTAAAGATCTGTATTTTTTTTGGTGATGATTCAAAATTTTATTTTTGAGTTATTGAGTATTTTGTAAAAAAGGGGGAGGGGTTATTTACATGTTGTGCCGTATCTCAAAAACAATTTATGATTATTGCTTAAAACTTTACACACTTCTTTTTTATATTAATCTAAAGGTCTGAATACTTTTTGGTTTTGTTTCATTTTAGTGATATTTACATTTTTTGTATAAAAAAAAAAGAGGGGGGGGTCATATGTCCAGCCGTATCTCAAAAACAATATATGGTTATTGCTTAAAACTTTCTCAGAAACTATTTATGATTGTTGCATAAAACTTTCACACAAGACGACGGGCGTATCATGCGCTCATGACGCAGCTGTTTATTTTCACATGTCGCACCATATATCAAAAACGATTTTTGATTATTGCTTAAAACTTTATGCACTTCTTAGTTATATCAATCTCAAGATCTGTATACTTTTTGGTGGTGATTCAAAATTTCATTTTTGAGTTATTGAGTATTTTGTAAAAAAGGGGGAGGTGTTTTTTACATGTTGCACCATATCTCAAAAATGATTATTGCTTATTGCTTAAAACTTTACGCACTTCTTTGTTATATTAATTTTAAGGTCTGTTTACTTTTTGATGATGATTCAAAACTTTATTTTAGTGATATTTAGTTTTTTTGTAAAAAAAAAAAAAAAGGGGGGGGGGTGTTCATATGTCGCGCCGTATCTCAAAAACAATATATGGTTATTGCTTAAAACTTTCTCTGAAACTATTAATGATTATTGCATAAAACTTCCACACAAGACGACAGGCGTATCATGCGCTCATGGCACAGCTGTTTATTAGCTCTACAGAAATCTTCTAAAAAGGTCTGGCTACTGACTACACTTGTACATGTATTCCCATCAGTTCATTAAATTTAATTTTTCTCACATAAGGTATTTAGCACTGAAGTCACAACACAGAAATCTACGGATTACTGGTAGTAGAGCCTTTAAAACTATGTATAAAGTTTATACCAATGATGGCAAATTTGGATGCAATTTGAATTAATTTATGTTTTTATGCTAAAATTTTTATTTCCAGTTTGTTGAAGAATAAAGACATGGAATCCGTTAATCTTGACATGGAAGATATATTTGAAGAAGAGGCTGCAGATGATGATTTCCCCTCTGTTGGGCCTCTCCCAGATCTACCTGATGGAGAGGAAGGGACTGCTGAAGGAGAAGATGAAGGTACAGTGCAAATCTTTTAGTCAACTCACAGTATCTTAGAGTTGATCAGACCAAACATTTTGAGACCAAATAAAATAATGTGTTTCCTACTTCATGTACATTTGTACTCATGTACATTTGTACATCTTTGAAAAAAATATGGTAGGTAGGTAGGGAATTTTTGTTACTTTACTTACTTTTTTCACATCAAGTTTATGGGTGAGAAATTCTGACTTTAACTGTGCTTTTTGAAATATGACCAAATTTTTTTTAGGTAGACTATTCAGTGGTCTCGTTAGCCCTAAATAGAAGGGCGCCGCGCCCTGGGTGCCCTTAGCTGCGCCCTGTGTGCCCTCAGCCGCGCCCTTCTGCCCTGACGCCGTTTTGGTAAAATTGCCTTTTGTTTCATCGATTTCTTATCAGAAGTTAAATTAAATTTATGACACCTGGTGATTGCCCCCAGGTAACGAGGTTAATCATGTCATTACAATCAATTATTGTTGATAAGACTTCAAAGGTGTTAATTACTAGGTAATTTAATTAAGACAATGTACTTTTTTGTCATAAATATGATGAATGTGTCGGCATTTTATTTTCGATCTCCAAGTAACAATGGAAGAGTGTATGCATGAAGAGTTTCATGAATTTAGAATTGAATTGAAGTAATCAAAATAAAACTATGCCTTTACAGAAACATCGTCCATCTCAACTTGTGAGCGACAAGCAGACGTAACCATGCTGGAAATTAATTGTGGAGTTACTTCCCTGAAAAAGCTTATTACAAAATTGTGCTCCTAAAATATTATCTAGCTCTAAAAATAGGAAAAAATAATCAAATGAATACAAAATTATATAAGAATGAGACCTTTAGGATATTAACTGCCTTTGAACATACGAAAAAAAAAAAATGCATTTTATTTTTGATAATTATACCTTTGGCAATTCATGTTTTATAATTATTCAAGAAAGAAATATGATAGTTACATGGTATCTTGCTATCAACTTACCTAAATGGAAATGTGTAGTAAAAACTCTCATTGCAAAACACCCTGATGAAGCTACACTAAATAATGTATTGCTGATGTATAGGGGGCCAAGCTCTAGAAGAAAATTTTGAAATACATTGTACAACTACTCTGTCATGTCCATGTATGGTAAACTATGATATTATGTTTAGTTTATGTTCTTTTTTTTTGGAAGGAGAGGGGGTGGGGAGAATAGTAAGTTTATTTTGCCTCTTTTGGTTAATAGTATGAATGTGTATTGCCATGTTTAATGAGCATGTAGTATGAATGACTTTTCTTATGCAAATTTTATAGAATGAATAATCAAAACAACAACTTATGCATCTTTATTAACAATATATACAGTAAAAAAAATATGTGAACTCGTGATACACGCAGGGACCTAGACAAAAGTAATTAGCAGTGCCTTCTCCTAACATAAAAAAGTGCCCTGCCCTCCACTGGCACCCTGCCCCTTTTGAATTCTAGCTAGAGCACTGCTATTTCTGACCTTAAAATAAAGGGTTGGTAGTGAAATATGAAACACACTAACAGGAATAAATACAATGTAAATCTATGAATTGAGACAGAGTTTTACTTTGATTAGAGGAATTTAAAGATACAGAGTTTAAGATAAAGATACTGCTGAATGTGTTATAGTAATGTGCAATTAGGGAGATTCTTTCATTTACTGACTGATTTCAGTGTAAACTTAGTGTCTCAGAAAAATCATTTGAAACAGCAAAAATTATTCTTAATACTTTAAAAAGTGATGAATTTGTCTAATTTTCATGTTCTTGGCAAGTATCGTGACAAAACTTTAATAGAAAGCCAAAGTAAAACCTTTCAACTGTGAAACGATCTTATATACATGATGAACAAAATGCAAATAAAGCTGTCACCATTTTAAGACTCCTTGGAGTTATTGCCCTTAAAGGGATAATTCGCGATTTTTCACTTTTCATCTTATTATGTTCATAATACCATAAAAAACATATTCACCAAGTTTCATTTCGATATGAAAAGTAATAAAGAAGAAAATTGGGAATTATTAATTTTATTTTATCAAACTTCCTGACTTATGTGACGTAGTTTAAGTCTTTGAGCATGCCGGGAGTGAAATTAATCTCATTTAAGTCTTGTTCGTTAACCATCTAATAACGCTATTTAAAGCGCATCGACGACTTTTGGTGTAGCTATTAACCAACGAAAAGTAAGTGATAGCCATGCAACATTTTAAATTAGATTGTAGGATTCATGTATGGATTTTTTATACGAATTCTAGTAATTAAAGTAAATAATAAAATAGAACATTTTTATGATTTTTTTTCTTCAAATGCTTTAAACAAACATATGAAACTGACACGATCGATAGTGTATTAAAAAATACATGTTTGCATTCTGAACTTTTTGCTTCATTCCAGAAAACATTTTCACTTGCTTGTACTGTGGAAATTAAATGTGTATTAATAATTTGTGACACTTAGTGAATGTTGAATGCGTAGTTAAACTCAAGGTAATTAAAAGATTAGCATTATGTAATTCTAATCTTTTGATCTTCATTCAGTGACACCTAGGCGTCACGGTTCAGCATTTCAGGTGTGAACAACATTTCGTATGAATGATATATGGAAGTCAGTTATAGTTTTAGACACAGAAATGTAAGAAAAAGAATTAAAATGAATTTACGGGAGAAATAAGGTCGCACAATAACTGGATAGCTGTTATATATTTTTATATATTTTGCATAAGCTCACTTTTAAATGAATTATTACTTCTGATTAGTTTTGTAACGATAAAATACTGAATTATTTTAATTGAATAAATTTATAAATAAAAATAGCCTTCTAAGCACGAGTGTATGAACTAAAAATTGTACTTTTTTAAATTAAAATCGCCAACCTTTAATATTTCAAACAGATTGCAATTATATAATTTAGTCTATCCAAAGCGATCTTTATTTACCTATTTAGGAATTAATGTTCTCATCAAAATATTTTAAATCTCACAACGCATGAATACTTCAGCTATTTGAAAAAAAAGATGTTTTAAAAAAATTGACAGGAAATTAAAGGATCCTCTTGGAATGGAATCGAAAAATTACGAATAGATATTATTTTCAAGTGTGAAAAACGTCAACCAAATTTATTCATAATCGGGAGCGTCCTTATTAAAATAGTCTTCTTCTCACAACGAGTAATACTTTAGCTATTTGACCAACGATGTTTGAAAAAAAAAGACAACGAATTTAATGTCATCTTGATTTCCCTATTTTTGAATGTAATTATAAGTCTGTTCAACTGGCAAGAATACCCCTAAAGCGGACAAGCAGTTTATTCTTTAAATTGCTGTCATTGAATATCAAGAAAGAAAATAAATCCCGAAATCAATTTGAAACTTTAATACTCAAAAGTTTTCCTAGAAAATATTCACATCCCTTGTGGTTTATTAGTGTACGTCCAGTTGCATATGTTTTACATGAATGTCGGAACAATTGTGATGATGTCGAATTTCTTCCTTTATTGGAGAACGATCTAATTGATATATAAATTTGTGATTTTACTATGTTCATAACTTCGATGAACCGAAGCAAGTTATTATATCGACCTGTATTTAAATCAAATTGGTCCTCTTCTTCTTCTAATCTTCTTCTTCTTTTGGTATACAATAGTCTATCGAATTCGATAATTACATACTGTTGGCATACGTGGACTAGTCTATTTACAAAACTGTTACCCCAATTTACACAAAATGTATGTTTCTTTCTTATGTTCAATGTATACATGTATATATTTTAAATTGCGATATAGCTCCGTAACTTTCTATCCAGGCGTAGAAACGAATCATCGACAAGTGCGTACATTTTTTTTAAATCAATATTTCTGGTATGTTCCAATCTGTCCTTTACTATTGACAACGAGTATATATTGCATTTTCCCAAATTAAACCTTGGAAAAAAAATTTAAATAGATTTTTATTTCATCAAATCAATGATTTGTATAGTCTTACTATACAAATCCTTGATCAAATCTTTTTTTTTGTTGGTATTATTTATATTTTTATAAATAATATTCTTTACACCAGTAATGTTATTTATAAACAAGCGTATGAGTTTAGTAATGACTAGTATATTATATCACTTTCGGACACGCAAGACAGAGATGTATATTATACACCTGATAGTTCAAAATGGAGAGTTATAAGTTATCGGCCGTGTACACTTGATCAATACCTACAGAAGTGAAACGATGCATGAACTTGCAAGCCCGACAGGAAATCGCTTGAATACCTGGACGTGTCACCTCACACCCCTCACAATACCTTTGGGAGTAATACCTTTAGTCATGCTGGTGATCAGATGAGAGAAGATCCGAATTTATTTGAATAAAATTTATTACTTTGAAGAATTATAAACGAATTAGATTTACGAAAACAGTTTTCACGGAACACTTATTTATGATTTAAACTTTGACTTTTTAACTAATTCCAATATTAACAGTTTAAAAATAACAGACTATGGTTATTTAAAAAAAAAATTAGAACATTTTCCGTATCAAGTTAGTTTGTCAGATAAAACAACCGTACGATTGACAAGATATCGACACGCAATTACGACTACATCGGTTACTGTAGTTTTGGTCCTTTGTGGTTTATAGACATATCGTGATTTTTAATCGGGGAAGACGACAAAATGGCGGAACGCAGAGAATTGATACTCTAAATTTAAAATCGATGGGGATCTCTTATCTAGCGGAATAAAACTTTAATATCTATAAATTTGAGCATTTCTATACAGAATGGACATAATATCAATTTTTGATTTTTTTGCGAAGTTTCCCTTTAAATGCAGATTTTTGTACTTTTTTTTTAGTATTTTCCCAGGTGAGAGATTAAGCCTCTTGTTTGTTATATCTGAACTATTACAGACATTACAGACATTAATTGAAAAACTATCACATTCAAATTTGTCAGAGTAAATAATTAGGTCATCCAGAGTACCTTTTAGCATTGTATTAATGCATGTCTGTGTCATATTTATGTTTTCTTTTTTTCATTTTGTTTTCAGTAGTCTTTTCTTTTGTTAAACATTAACTTTGTTAGCTGTGCAAAGATTGGTTAACAATTTGAACCATTAGCATAGATATTCTTAAAGGACTCATTTCAATGGTTAAATAACTGATAACAATTAGAAGTCAGAAGTTCATATGGGGTTTATGTAAGATTGATTTCCAATAAGTCATAACTGGGTTTTTCCTGCTAAGGCTACAGTGATTTAATTAGATTGTTTAATGGCTCTCTATAAGTATTATTCCTTTTGTCAGTCACAATTAGATAAATCCACCACATACATGTCATACATAGATTCTATCATTTCATCAATTATAATACAATATTAATTTCCATATTTGTATGCCCCATTTATGGGCATTATGTTTCTGGTCTGTGCCTCTGTTAGTTTGTCCGTCCATCTGTCCTGCTTCAGGTTATAATTTTTGGTCAAGGTAGTTTTTGATGATAATGAAGTCCTATCAACTAGAAACTTAGCACACACGTTCCTTATGATATGATCTTTCTAATTGTAATGTCAAATAAGAGTTTTGACCCCAATTTCACTGTCCATTAAACATAGAAAAGATAGTTTTCCCAAAACTTCTAGTTCTGATACACAGCCCTCAAGTAGAATAAAAGACTACTGAAAACAAAATGAAAAAAAGAAAACATAAATACATTTTGTATGACACACACATGCATTAATACAATGCTAAAAGGTACTCTGGATGACCTAATTATTTACTCTGACAAAATTTGAATGTGATAGTTTTTCAATCAATGTCTGTAATAGTTCAGATATAACAAATAAGAGGCTCTTAAGAATGAAGTGTTCATTTTTGTTTAGGAAAAATAAATGAAGAAACATGTATCTATACTATTAAACGAGAAGACCTCATTTTGTGTGTCACTTCTCTTCCTTCCACAATAAATTAATCATCATGCCTCTGTGTACCATGCATAGTCCCATTTGTCAACTTTTCTTATGATTATTCAGTTTGGTTTTAATTTTGGGAGAAAAACGAGAATAAAGGCGTCCAGATTTTGTTTCCGTCATCAGACCAACTTTTTAGTCATACAAGACTTCCAGTTTTAAACTTGCCATAAATTTCATATGAGTACTTGGGGAGAGGATAATAAATTCATGTTGATAGGGACTCTCTGTAATATAGCAGTGATCGTCGTGGACAAGAAACTAGAAATTGATGGTTGATAGCAAATACACTTTATTTATAATTTATGTATGTTCATAGTATAGAGAAACGCGAAGATCATGGAATTTAACAGAAAACAAAAAAATAACAGACTTTGGGAAAAGGGAGAGGGCATGAAAAATTGTCCTGTCTCCTTGAGTACCTATGAATTTTGATACCTTTTCTGAAATTTCCAGACATAAAATCTTTTACAAAAATTCTCCCTCCAACAGTTTACATACTTTCAACCAAGCTCTAAACACCTGCGATTTTGCGGGTGTGTTCTAGTTATTATTAAGTTGATGGCTTTGAAATTATCAATAAATGAATTAAAACTGATAACAAAAATTGCCTCTCATGTTTAAAGAAACCTCAATAATTGCAATATTCCATTATCATAAATATATTGTCTATTGTAGATAATACAGATGTTATGTCCAAGTTAAAAGATTTATCAAAAGGAGCGGCAAGGAAAGTGGTGAGGAAACCCATGCCAAAGTTAGATGGGCAAAGGTATACACTTAGTTTAAACAGTATATAAAATGCCTTAAAAACAAAATAGATTTGCCACTTGGCATTAAGCAACCATTTTTTTTTTATTTAAGACTAAACAAGTTTTATCAAATTAATTCTCAGTTCAATTCTTTGCACTAACTACTATATATTATTTGTTTTCCTGAAAGCAAAATTACAGATAAAGGGAAAATGTATGTGTACAAGAATATCCTCCAGACATACACAGGTCTATTTAGGTCATAGATGGACTATATTAGAAATGATTGATTAAATAGGTCATTGATATTTGTTTACCCTATTGAAGTACAAACAACTTATTTACTTAAGTTAGGACTTGTTGACCAAAGTCAACAGCATATTAGTAATGTTTGATCTATAAAAGTTTTGTTATTTGATTTCTGATTTAAACACCTGCTTATGATTAAAAGGTCAAATGGTCAAACTAAGGTTATGATAGAAAACAAAGTAGTATCCAATTAGTTAATTATCATGATTATATTGATTAGAATAAATGATCCCAAAGGCTAATATCCAGCCTAGATTTTTACCAAACTGAAAGAAAACATAAGATTTGGCAGACTAAGAGGGGTATTATAACTGGAATACTTGTGATAATTATCTCAAGATATTTTTGAAAATTAGGATGAGTTTTCCCATTTTTAGTTTAAGACACTTTTTAACCTGAAAAGGATGATTAAATGACTCATGCAAAGAAAAATTCTGATGTACAGTAAAATATTATTTATTTGGAATATAACCTTTATTATGTGTACTTTTCAGATTGACAGGTGAAAGGGGAATACCCATTCTTCCCAAAGTATTTGAAAAGGTGAAGTTTAAAGGTCAAGGGAACGAAGTAAGTGTTTATATATATAGTATGAATAAATGTACATGTAACAGTACAAAAATCACTGCAGAATTTTCAAATGAGTACCAGTTCTTAAGATGGTTTAGTTAGAATAATTGCTAAATTCTTAACCAGAAGAAGGAAAAAAAATGACAGGCGTATGATGTAGAGTGGGGTGCTCATTTTCGCCACATCTTTCCATGTTTTCTACAGTTTATGTTCAGGTCAAAATGTTTTTGAAGTATACTGATATTTCTATATGAAGATAACTTCAAATGCAAAATATACTTAAGCTTGAAAACCGGTTTGTTTTTAGAAAATCATCTGAAAAGTTAGATTAAAGGGTGTTTGAAATTTCCGGATGTTTTGTCAATGGGGGACACATATTCGCCGTTTTTACACATCTATTTAAAACCAAATAACCACAGCTTTTAACAATTTTTATCAAATCAATTGCATTATAGATGAATAGCAGATATTTCAAAGGTATAAAGAATTCAAAATTAGGGCATTCAGTCAAATATTTACTTAGAAATACTTCTTTGAAATCGTGTTTTTTATTCAGGAAATTGTCCGAAAATCGTTGTCCGTTTTTCGGTCATTTTCGGTAGGAGCCCCAATTTTGTCTCAGTTTAGAAAAATATTATATTTGTTATAAAAATATTATTTACGGGTACATTTCTTCCATTTCAGCCATCCTTTGAAGTTTTTACACCTCAAAATTCTTAAACGGCGAAATTGTGTCCCCGGCGAAAATGAGCACCCCACTCTAGTACTATTTACTTGATATTGGTAGAAAATTAATTTGCTCCAAGATTATTTGAGAATTATTAGAAAAAAGTTAGAATCATTCTCCCATTGTTAGGTTCTAGTTCCTTAAAGGAGTAAAAAGTAGACTTATAGAGACAAACAAATGGCAGACACCACATTCAGTTATAAAAGATAACCACTTATTCCTTTATCATGCTTGGTGCAGTGTATCCTTCTCAGTACAGAATGAATCCTGTTCAATGTAAAATTACATGAAGAGATGTTTAACTTCATCATGTTCATAGGGCTCTTGTTCAATATTATGTAAAAAAAATGATTTCAGGCTCAAGATTTAAGAATCATAATGAGATATTTAGAGCACTGGGCTCATAGGCTATTTCCCATGATGCCATTTGACGAAGTCTTGGAAAGAATAGAAAAACTTGGTACAAAGAAAGAAGTTCAGGTAAGATAAACTGTTGTAGAAAGTATTTTCTCTTTTAAGCAGAATTCAGACATAGTTGAACTATAAGATCCAAATTAATTCAGAAAAAAGAATTTTCAAATGATACCTCAAGAACTTTATTTTGGATATGAACCAAATTTAAGATGTAAAGTCACATTTATAAGGGGAAAATTCTATTGGTTATGAGGTCAATACATCTAAGATCAAGTTCACTGTTACTGATAATAGACTAAATTCTGATAAATTTTACTGGGGATTGGAACCAAATACAAGTTCTATGGTCACACAATTTCAGAAACAAAACTCTTTATTTTAAATATTTGGAATCTGAAAATGTGCAGTTTTCAATTACATTATAACAATGAAAGGAATACTAAAAAAACCAAAATGGAAGCAAAACATTTGTCAGTGCAATTGTTTATTTATTTTAAGCAATAGTACATATAATGTTGTAAGATGGTACTTTTTAAATTCTATTCAACATCATGAACATGTCTGGCGTATTACATGACAATCTTGACTAAGTGAAACATGATCCATTACTCAGATTTGATATTAGTATTTCTATTGATATTACTTACAGACCTGTATAAAGAAGATGAGGTTAGATATGCCATTATTGAATGAAGATTATATACAGGATGCATCTGATGACGAAGCTGGAGGCAGTGATAAAGATAAAAGTCCTAAAAAGGTAAAACAAATAGGGTTGACTGGCACATTAGACCATTTGTTAAACATGTCCACTCTTGTTCACTCACCTTCTGAACTTGACGTAAGTTGAGCAATCTCTGAAGTGTATAGTTATAAGCTTGCTGTATCTGCATTCAAGCATCTATTTGTTTGATTGTTCTTCATGTTAAGTTTTGTGTTGAGGCCAAGAGCTATGCATTTTCAAATCCTACAGGGTTGATCTTTTTTGTTTTTGATGCATCATGTCTAGTGATGGAATTCCACACTAAAATTAGGTTTCAATTTACAAATACAAATGAATAGTTATGGTTAGATTTTGCACCATGTTTAGTCTACATTTTATACTTATTTTATTATGGTCAAGATGTGTCATAAAGTGTATCCCAAAGAAACACATAATTAATATGGCTTCTACTAATGAAAGCTCTATTTGGAGCTAATGTGTTTAGAGGCCTCTTATTTCAGTACACCTTTCCTATGTATCCCAATAAAAACCAAACTCCATTTCTTTATTTGAATTTGATGTAAAATTATGTATGCCTGCCTACAGTAGAATAGTTTTTCCATATCAAGCTAATGTTCTTGGTCAAGGTACTTTACCATGCAGTTGTGTCACAAAAACTTGAAAGTTTGTACACGTTTATTTTGAACTGGAATTGTTAAAATATATTCCAAATTTAGGATTTGAACCAGATTTCAGGGTTGCTGTGGATTAAGCAGAACATATCATATGTAACACTTTTAATAGATGTTTGTTGTCTTTGTATTGGTTAATGTTGTATTTTGAATGGTTATAAATATACCAATAAAGCATGTCAATTTATGTTTGTATACACTCAAAAAAATCTATTAAACATAGTGACACATGAATGTTGTTAGTATGTACTGTAAAAGCAGAAATTATTTGTACATTTATTATTTCGATTTTGTGATTTTAGACTAAGGCCAACTAAAATTAATTAGTAGATTTTTCATCCAAATTTTTGAAAAAAATGGGGCGGGTGGGAGGATTTTATTTTTTAAATTTTATTTCATATGAAACCCTCGTCACGAGTTCTTCATACCGCGGAGTATATGCTAGTGGAAAACAAGTTGTATAATGCATATACATGCTGTATAAGGAATCCTACACTATTTTTATACGACCGCAAAATTTGAAAAATTTTTCGTCGTATATTGCTATCACGTTGGCGTCGTCGTCGTCGTCGTCCGAATACTTTTAGTTTTCGCACTCTAACTTTAGTAAAAGTGAATGGAAATCTATGAAATTTTAACACAAGGTTTATGACCACAAAAGGAAGGTTGGTATTGATTTTGGGAGTTTTGGTCCCAACATTTTAGGAATAAGGGGCCAAAAAGGGCCCAAATAAGCATTTTCTTGGTTTTCGCACTATAACTTTAGTTTAAGTTAATAGAAATCTATGAAATTTTGACACAAGGTTTATGACCACAAAAGAACGGTTGGGATTGATTTTGGGAGTTTTGGTTTCAACAGTTTAGGAATTAGGGGCCAAAAAAGGGCCCAAATAAGCATTATTTTTGGTTTTCGCACAATAACTTTAGTTTAAGTAAATAGAAATCAATGAAATTTAAACACAATGTTAATGACTACAAAAGGAAGGTTGGTATTGATTTTGGGAGTTTAGGTCCCAACAGTTTAGGAATTAGGGGCCAAAAAGGGACCCAAATAAGCATTTTTCTTGGTTTTCGGACCATAACGTTAGTATAAGTAAATAGAAATCTATGAAATTTAAACACAAGGTTTATGACCATAAAAGGAAGGTTGGTATTGATTTTGGGAGTTTTGGTCCCAACAGAATAAGGGGCCCAAAGGGTCCAAAATTAAACTTTGTTTGATTTCATCAAAATTGAATAATTGGGGTTCTTTGATATGCCGAATCTAACTGTCATGACTGTGTATGTAGATTCTTAACTTTTGGTCCCGTTTTCAAATTGGTCTACATTAAGGTCCAAAGGGTCCAAAATTAAACTTAGTTTGATTTTGACAAAAAATGAATCAGTTAGGTTCTTTGATATGCTGAATCTAAAAATGTACTTAGATTCTTGATTATTGGCCCAGTTTTCAAGTTGGTCCAAATCGGGGTCCAAAATTAAACTTTGTTTGATTTCATCAAAAAATGGGGTTCTTTGATATACCAAATCTAACTGTGTATGTAGATTCTTCATTTTTGGTCCTGTTTTCAAATTGGTCTACACTAAAGTCCAAAGGGTCAAAAATTAAACTTAGTCTGATTTTAACAAAAATTGAAATCTTGGGGTTCTTTGATATGCTGAATCCAAAAATGTACTTAGATTTTTTATTATGGGCCCAGTTTTCAAGTTGGTCCAAATCAGGATCTAAAATTATTATATTAAGTATTGTGCAATAGCAAGTCTTTTCAATCGCACAGTATTGCGCAATGGCAAGAAATATCTAATTGCACAATATTGTGAAATAGCAAATTTTTTTTTAATTAGAATTATCTTTCTTTGTCCAGAATAGTAAGCAAGAAATATCTAATTGCAAAATATTGTGCAATAGCAAGATTTTTTTTTAATTGGAGTTATCTTTTTACTACCAACTGATAAATTAAAATAATCTTTACCATTCAGTGATAACAAGCAGTTTTTTTACATCTTAATATTTTATGATGTATTTAAATGAGTAGTTATTGTTGCAAACTCCATAAGAAATTTTAATTGAGATTAGTTTTGGAATAAGGGAAAGGGGGATGTGATTAAAAAAATTGGGTTCAATTTTTCTCATTTGAAATTTCATAAATAAAAAAGAAAATTTCTTCAAACATTTTTTTGAGAGGATTCAACAGCATAGTGAATTGCTCTAAGAGAAAAAAAAATTTTTAAGTTCATTAGAACACATTCATTCTGTGTCAGAAACCTATGCTGTGTCAACTATTTAATCACAATCCAAATTTAGAGCTGAATCCAGCTTGAATGTTGTGTCCATACTTGCCCCAATCGTTCAGGGTTCAACCTCTGCGGTCGTATAAAGCTACGCCCTGCGGAGCATCTGGTTTAAACTCTTAAATAAAAATCCCTGATTGGCAACCACTGTTATACATGTAATTTACGCTTTAGAAACCTATTTATAGTAGGCAGTGTCTGCGCGTACCCGCATGTGGGTACGAATAGTCAAATTGCCGGTCTTGGCTGCACGTACCCACATCCGGTTTTCTATTAAAATGCCATCGGATCGGGAATAAAAAGTGAAATATATACGGAAATTATCGATAATATGGGGATTTCGTGTAGAACGAGTGAAGAGGATGAAAAATAATATTTTCAAATTGTATTTATTAAATAATGATACATAATAAACATTGCAAAATTAAATGCACACTGATGGAAAATTAAACTGTACAGTCCCTGTAAAAGAAAAACATAATAGAAATTATTACTATTATAAAATTTAAATGAAAATTTAAAGAATAAAATTTTAATAATTTAAAAATATACCCATTTGATATTTTAAAATAATATTTCAGTAAAATATAAAACAGAAACTGAAATTTTAAAATATATAAAACAATGTAAAACTACTAAAATTAAAGCTCGAGTTTATAACAATTAAAGAAGCAAGTAATAATATCAATTTAAACCAATTATAAAAGATTCATGTAACTAATTAAGATTTGGAACAAATTTTACATATATCCAATATGATTGTTTTGGCACAAATTTCCACCCTGCACATTTCAAATGTTGCCAGTCGAAACAGCAATCACGATTTTTTTTTATACAATTGTATGAAATTTAACGCCTGATAGTTCTGTACAAGTTTTCAAAGTCTAATTCATGACTGAGACTGTTATAGTAGTCTCAGTTCATGATAAGTCTGAAATGTCTTCCCCACAGTTATAATATCACTCTCTTCCTTTTTAAGAATATTTACTATTCTGAGAAAAAACTGTTCACTTCTATAATACTAAAATTACGAGGTCCAATTTATCAGCCGTCATCACGTAAAAACGATGAATCAAAGAATTCAACTTTATATATAACTAATATAGTACAATGGTGTTGATTAAAAATTACACCACTCTAGGCCCGTTTGTTTTCCACGTAATTAATATTGCCAATAATTAAGAAGTTCCGGATCGAGTCCGACACCGATACCAATAGTATATTCACCTGTTACCTATTACCTTATCTGTACGTTCCGCATCTGACAGGCGCACCACCAAACAGTGTATTTAGAATTTCGATGTATACTGTTAAGTAAAAAATACTCCATTCCAGGCCCTTTTGTTTTCCAAATTATTAATATTACCAATAATTGATAGGTTCCAGGTCGACGGGTTCAAATAGAAAGATTTTGAAAGCAGAGAAAACTATGCACCTTATACATGTTATAATCGACATGACTTTATCAAATGACAATACCAATACTAAAATAAGGCATACGCATAGTTATATATCAGTCACGGACCCACGATATCACGGGTGTGTTCTAGTACCTATATATATATGTGTATATTTATAAAAATTCTGAGTAGTTTTAATCAATTTATTCACTAATTGCAACAAATTCCGTATACATTTCACGTTTCATTCCCGATGCGACAGCATTTTAATAGAAAACCGGATGTGGGTACGTGCAGCCAATACCGTCAATTTGACTATTCGTACCCACATGCGGGTACGCGCAGACACTGCCTTTATAGTATACATCAAAAAGAAGAGAAATGCTCTCTTCAGTTGGACTATACCTACACCAAATTTATTTTGCTTTCTAAGCAATGGTTTGTAGTCCCCATAAAATCAATAAAATGTATTGGTACAATTGTATGCAACACAAGTATTATGAGTACAGAATAAAATTTAAACTCAGTGTTGAAAGTAATTATGATGTAAAACATGAACTTAACCAAAAAGCAGTTGTTGTTTAATGACTAAATTGAGGGTATTGGGACAGTTACAGAAGGTGTTTGCTGTTTGTCAACAAAAACAACAGCCATGGGTAAATATAAGGGCTTGTTATAATTAAAATGCGTGTTTGTCGACTTTTTGTTCTCAATATACGGTCATATTGTGTCAATTTCTTTAATCCAGTCATGTTTTTTTTGTACCAATTTGTTCTACAATTCTTGCGCTTTGGAAATCATTCAGTCCAAATTTCCTGACACAAAGTCATTGTATAAATAAAGTAAAAAACACGGTTTTCGATTCACTTGTGACTACCGCAATTTGCGTTAAAGGACAAGGCGTTTTACTCGTAACTCGAATATTTCATGCCCTTCTCGTTATCAATCTCTATTCTCGGTAGATGATGTTGTCATCATAGAGCAGCAGAATATGTCGACTTAATCATTTTCGTTAGAAGAAATACAAAAACGAAATTTGAAACAGGAAGTTTTGAATGAAACGAAATTATCGATGGTTCCCGGTTACGGACATGAACAAAATCCGGAAATCGTATTTTTGTTAAATAAAAAAAATCGGGGCGGGACGATTTCAGAGGGGCGGGCGGGGATGAAAATCTAGCAATTAATTTTAATTGGCCTAAAATGCAATTTTAATTGTTGGGATATTGAGAAAAATCCTGTTTTATTCATATAGAAAATTTCAAAATTCGAGTTTTGATTATTGTGATTATTTCCCTGTAATATTTTTTTCACAATAATAAAAACATCGCAATAATTTCTAAATTTACAGCATCAACAGGAAGTTATGATTCAATTTATTTTTCTTAGAGTACAGTACACTTTAAAAATAAAATAAGTGACACATTTGTTATTTTGATTACAGAATGGTGTAGATCCTGTGGATGAGACAGAATGGGATGACATCATCAGGGAACATGAGGAGGAACAAAGGCTGTCACAGGCACCAACATCTCAATCATCACCCCCTAAAACCACACCCATGTCTCAACTTAAATCACAATTGTCAAAGCCTTTAATGGATCTAAAGAACACATCACAACCTTATACAGCAACTCCTATATCAAGTCCAACTTCAACCATAGGGGTAGGTCATAGTTACTCTAGGACACTTTATTATGCTGTCTGCAACATACATTGTTAAACACATGTTTTCAGTAAATACCATCTGAGTTTACAGTTGTAATTGTTTGTGTTGATAAATAAAGTAACATATTCACTTTATGATGAAAGTGGCTTCCCATTGTTAGAAGACATTTGCATGGTTATAATAAAGTGTTACTGTATAGCAGGTTATTTTTCGTGGAGCGTTAATTTTTGCTTATTTTCACAGATTGAACAAAATCACCAAAATAAATTGTGCTAATATAAAAGTGCACATTTAAAGGTATTGATAAAGTTTTGAATCTGCCAAAATAATAAGCACCAAAATATTTTGTAAACCTTATTCACTGAAAATCGCGAAATTATACACCTCGAAAAACAACCCACTATATGGTATCAGCAAGCATAGCTATTTGAATAATTAGTGAAAAAAGTTAATTTGTTGTTATAAGCTGATATTTTATTACCAGTGGTTGACAGGCGGCTTATTAAAACTAAGAAAATGAAAGACAAAAATGTATACACATGGAAAAAATTGAAAACAATGGAACATATAAAGTCCAAACTGATATCATGTTGGCGCCTTTTATTGCTTGCTATATCATATGGGTTTTGCTGATTTTACAGTGACTTTCATTTGATGTCATTTGGTCTCTGGTGGAAAGTTATCCCTTTGGCAATCATGCCACATCTTCTTACTTATATATTAACGTCAAGTAAGTGCATTGTATACAGCATTGTGAAATGTTTACAATGACTTCAGTGTCTGGTATGCATACCATTCTGTTCAATATACAAATCCTGTAGAAGAAGTCTTGCATGTAGCAATCTTGTTAAAATAAAAATTTTTAACATATGAACGTTTATATTCCAGGGTCTGACACCAGAACAGAGAGAACGAATTGAGAGAAACAAACAGCTTGCATTACAGAAAAAGCTGGGAAAACCAGGATTTAAAGCACCTGGTAACACATTTTGTTTTTGTACCTTTAAAACTTTTAACCAAGACTTACTCCCAAAATGATTAGGGATATAATTTTATAAAAGCATATCAACAGTTTATTAGGCAGCTTGAATAGTTGTCAGGTTCAAATATTTTGCTGAAAACAGTTAAATTTGACTTCAATTATAAATTTATTTCCAACATATTTCATTAAATTGAAAAGAGAATTTTATTGATGACAACTAATAGACTATGTTCATCTGAAATAATTTGTTCCTGGCTTGGATTTCTGTACTGTAAATTCAGAAGTTATTGCTTTATTTTTATTATTCATAGTCCACTGAACATAGAACATGGTAGTGCGAGTGGGACATCCTTGTACGAGTACTATGGACAGATTCTTGTTTTGGCTCGTAATAATTTGATAGAATTCTGAATGGTATTGCTTGATCTGTTCGGTTTCAGTTTAACAGTTGGCTGAGTGTACAAATAAGTTTATCTGATGCTTATAGTAAAACCTTCATACTACAGACTTTCAAATTAAGTTCAGTTATAAGTATAGAAGGAGATAAATTTTAGCATGTACACTCTTGTATTTAAATGTGCAGTGAGTGAAGCCTGAAATAACTTATTGTACTTTGTATTTACAGAAGTGCCTGGTTCACCATTCAGAACCCCTCTGTCATCACCGATAACACAGAGACATTCACCAATGATGCCTCCCCCAGTTTCATCACCGGTAAAGCCTTTGTCATCACCAGTTAAGATTTCGTCTTCACCATGTAAATCATCACCGGTAAAGCCTTTGTCCTCAGTAGTTAAGATTTCGTCTTCACCGTGTAAATCATCACCAGTAAAGCCTTTGTCATCACCAGGAAAGATGTCCTCTTCACCATGTAAATTATCTCATGGATCGACATTGCCTCTATCATCAAACACTGTAACATTCTCATCACTTGTTCAGAATGGTAATATGGAGGATTCTGAGTTCGGTGTTAATAAACTCTCTTACGATTCCACACTTGATACACAGACATGTAATACCAGTACCCAGAATGGAGAAATGGTGAATGGAAGTTCTAAATCTTTAGGAGACAGTGAAATGAGTGAAGTTATACCCATTGTAGGTAAAACTCTGATCAATGGAAATAATTCATCAGACAATGAATTAAGTGCAGTTATACCTGTTATAGGTAAAACTCTGATCAATGGGGGTAGTTCCCAGACAACAGACAATGAATTGAGTGAAGTTATACCTAATCAAGATCTAAAACGGAACAATGATATTACAGACGATAACAATCTAGTCAAAAAACAGAAACTTGATGTAGAACTTACAGAAGATGAAATTTTATCTAGTATGGAAGACCTTTGATGATAATTTGTATTTTATCGTTTAAACACATAAGTGCTATTTTTATTGTTTTTATGTTTTATTTAAATCTGATGTTTGTTTTTTTGTCGTGAGAAAAATCGCCAAATTTTAACTCTTATTTCAATTTATCAAGAAGATGGCTTGTTTAGGGGTTAAATATATGGAGGCTAAATTGTGTTGAATTACACTGAATGCAACTGTATTATCAGCAAGTATCTCCTACAATATCTTTTATTTTATTTCAGTAATATATTGTTATCTGATGATTGTTTTTTCTTCCATAATGAATAAAACTAATAAAAGTCATCCTTTCCCCTAAATTTAATAAATCAGAAATTGATAAGTTCAATTGTTGTAATATAAAGTTTCAAAGTTAACAAATAAACAAGAAATTAAAAATTTTTTTTTTTTAAAATATGCCTCACCTCCACCTAGGGCCATTATGTTTTCTGGTCTACTTCTGTCTGTTAGTTCATTTGTTGTTTAGTTCATCTGTGGGATAGTTCATTGTCCACTGAAGATAAAATGATAGTAGGAGTGGGGCATCCGTGTACTATGGACACATTCTTGTTGATATTTATCTTCAAATATGATCTAGTATTATGAAAACAATTCATCAAAATAAAGTAAATAAAAAATGATAGGAGGAAGAAGTTTTTAGAGAATGATAGAAAGATTTTATTGGCTGTGATATTAAGGGACAGAAGTTAAACTGTATAGCTCAAGTCTAAGGTTTTCCTTTATTGTATTTTTGTATGGAGTCAATAAAACGCAGTAAACTATACACTAATGTTTTATTATACAGCCTGTCCATGAATGCTGACTTTGTTGTTTCTTAAGTTTTATGCATGTTACCATGTCAAATTTGTTGAAGTTGTGTTTCCTTGCTCATTAAAAAACAGCAGCTGGAGTGATGAGTATAGATACATTGTAGCTATAAATACCCCTGACATGACAAAATGTAAAACACTTGAAATGAGAAAACCATCTACCCGATTTGTGATCAAAAGTAAACAATAAACAAATATGACAGCAACTAATTACAGCATTTGCTTCAACTTGGGACAGGCACATACAGAATGTGGTGGGATGAAACTAAGTGTACACTCAACCTTCCCCTATTGTGTGACAGTGGTATATATATAACAGCAAAATATAAAAACAAACTGAAAACCATTTAAAAAGGGCTCGACTTGTCAGATTAGAAAGAGTCACAAAATAGGACTAAAAAAAGACACAAAGTACAAGATTACCTGTAGTACTTTGGTATAGTACAATTTCACAAAATCTACCTAAATATAAGTTTTTAAGGGTGCCATTGTCTAAAGATTTGAAATACTTACAATATTCACTGGGGTAAAGCTGATGACTGTAATTGGATTCACGGTCATCCCAAGATGGCGTATGAAAAATTAGATTTTTTCAAATCAAATTTCCTGCTTCATATACATTTCTCGGTAGTAATTTGTGATTTCCCTGTGAATCTTTTATAAATTTACATCATACCAGTGTATCATTTGTAAAGAAAATAATATAGAAACACTTTAATAGACAAATAGATACTGACCTAATTTTTCATCCACCATCTTTGGGTCATCAGTTTTACCCAAATGAAATATTGTGTTTGTGTGAAAATTATCTTTTAAAAATTCAGATAATAAAAATGAAAAAAAATACTTCCACAAAACTGTTGAAAAAAATCTTATTTTTGTCTGGCCTGCAACTTTAATTGCAGAATGTGGGACATATAGTAGCATATTAATCTATTGTAATAAAAATTCATAATATCTAATAAAATTTGTAGATTTAGCTAACAAGGTCCTTATATTTGTATAAAATAACATTTGTTTATAGTGAAAGATGTTTTAACATTAAATAAGCTACAATTAAAAATTGCTTTTTAGTCCCTCTCTGTGATTACCTGTAGAGAACTTTGGTTCATTTCCCAATCAATCTATCATGAAGGGAAGATAATTATTACGATTTTTAATCGTAGTCTTTTTCAAAAATGATGAACGGTTCTTTATATTGGTATGTAATCATTTTAAACGTTTCAAATTTATGAAATTATATTCGTACATCAATGTTTTTGATACACCAATAACAAAAACTGAAATATATTCAATTGATACATTTTGTAACTATTCAAATTTATATCAGAAACCTAAACTTAATTATAAAATAATGAACCTGTTAAAGGGAGACAATACTCGCATAACTTTTTCGAAATGGCACATAATACAACGATATGTCACTCTTGCATACAAATGGCACATCAATATAATTAATTAACTGTGCAATCGCGCTCCACCTTCAATGATGATTCTAAATTATAAATATAACCAAAAGTTGTTAATCTATAGATAGTAAAGACTAATGAAATCTAACCCACTGTTAAAATATTTCTTTGCATTTTTTTAAAACTTCCTCAGTAAAATGCTTGAGCCACTTGACTTTCATAGCTCATAATTAACGTTTTTGCACAATATTTGAATAAAATAGCGAAAGATTATTCGCTTCTCAAAGTGTAAGACGCAATAAAAATCGTATGCTTGCACCATCTTACCCAAAAACAGATTTAATTAAGTTCTGAACATTTCGACATTTCTTCGTTAAAACCGGTTTTAAACAAATCACAAGTACGTGTTAAGATCCGACTAAATACCCATATCCCGATATCGTCAGGTTAATTTGCTACATATAGTACAATTTTGCAGCAGCATTAATCATTTGTATAAGCTTTTATAACAGAGGATAGTAATTCTGGAGGCTTCATTCTTAGTTTACAGATACCTTATGTTACAAAGTTTCCATCTGTCATAATTTATGTCTAGTCCTTGACCTCATTTTCATGGTTCAAGGTCTGCTTGAAAAAAAATGTTTTGTTTTTTTCAAAATTCTCACTTGTAAGGAGTAATGGTATGATAACTATATTTGCTATAAAGATTCCTTGCAAGGTCACTGTCTATTGTGAAGGAAACAAAAATTGCAATGTCCTCACAATGTTAAGTTCCTGTGTTTCTCAACAATGTCCATCGGACAGGATTCATCTGACCTTGACCTTATATTGTGGATCAGTGATCAAGATAGATACTGTAAGCAGTGTCAACGATATTTGCTGTATGGAATAATTGTAAGGTGTACATTTCAGTCTTACTGAATTCATTTGACCTTGACCTGTAATGTGTTTTACCCTTAGACAGTTTTATTACTTGATGAAAGTGAGCTTGATTATGTCATCTCAAACATTATGATTTTACTGATAACTTCTCCATATTGTGGTTTGGCAAATAATTTAACCTTGCATCTCAAACCAGTGAAATGAAAATGTTACAAAGCAAATGAACAGGGTGATTTATAAGTGTAGGGAAGGACAATAAGGCCTAATATATTACAATAAAATTTAGTCTTTTTTATTTACTGATAGCGATAAATTAAATATACACTGTTTTATATGATAGACACATACACTTTAAAAAAAAAATGGAACATTTCATGACCCGAAGTACATCACAGCCTTCCTTAAAATCCTTTGTATAAAGTGTTTTTTTGCTGTCCAGTATTTATGTTTCATCACCACTTGAATCTATACCATCATCTCCTTCTCCACCCAAAGCTTTCCAAAATGATACAGCTACCTAAAATATAAGAAAGATAATTTAAGTTGTATTTATGGAAAATAACTCATTTCAACTAAAAGATAAGGGAGAAATGAGACATCAAACTAATTGAAAATTCCTAAAATAGTAATAAATTAAAGAACAAAATGTCCTTTGACATAGATGCTAAAGCACCAAATAGATGAAAGGAATTCAAGAAACAGCCATTTACAAAACAAAACAAGAAATATGTCAAATTGACCTTAATTTGTCTTTATTTTCATTATAAAGGTGCACATAACTCTGGAACTGCCATCTGAAATATGGGTTTTGTCCTCAATAGTTTGTACTATAAAATGCTAAATGCAATAAGTCAATTGATTAAGGTTCAAGCATACTGTAAATGTTAATTTTATTTTGCAATCATTAAGAACAACTTAATGCATCATACTTAATCCAAATGTTACATGTATCCTTATATTGATAATGATTTTGTTTAAGCATGAATTATACTTAATTATTAAGCAGAAATATATATATTCTTAATTATATCATCAAACACAGATAAATGTAAGTGTTTCAATATAAATCTTTAGATATTAAGTAACCACCTGTCCATATTTATTGACCATGTGTAAATTTGAAATAATAAATCACTTTCAATATCATTAACACTTGTTATCTCATGTTTATTTACAAACTGATGTAAGTAATACATACTATAAAGTAACAGGTGCTAATATATATGTGAGCAATGACTGTAATAACACTTATTTCAAGACATGGAATATGTTTGTCATAGAAGTTACATACATGTACTGGTGAAAAAGATAAATTGACTAAAATGGTTTCTTTCCTAGAGATCTATGGTGGGTAACAAGTAGAGAATACCCAAAACAACTATGTTAAAACAGGAATAAAACAAATCAAAATGCAAAGGATAACACAAGTACAAGCGGTTAAACCTTTTTCTCTTATAGTCAACACTCATCATGTTGAATTAACAAAATCCATGAATAGTTGATCTAGTCTTTTGCACATTCAAGTATGACGTCATATGTCCTGTTAGTGTGTCAGATTTTAATATCGGACATTTTAAAGCTTTTTGTATGCTTCAGAATGTAATAAAACTTGACAAAAATAAGATTTTCAGGTTAAAAGTGTGAGTGCTTTGTATATTGTCTAAGAAATCACATATGCCCATTGCTATGGATGAAATGTACATCATCTTAACCTTTGAAAGTCATCAAAGACCTCACGGATAGCCAATGGAAATAATACTGCCTCATGATATTGGATAAGCCAATCAAATAAACACAGATTTTCGTATCACTTAATCATTTCACACTCTGCAGTGTGATACAAGAAATCTCTGCATGTAAGAAAAAGACAACAAACAACAACAAAGTACAAATCATTTCAATGTAGATAAATAACTGACATAACTGACAACTAATGATTACCTTTTTCATTGTAAGTTAAGGACTCTAAAACATTTATTTCACTATATTTTTAAAGAAAGTACGGAGGATTCATTTATTTTCGTGGGTACCAATTTTTGTGGATAGAGCAAAACTGTTCATGAATATCTAATTTTGTGGTTTTGCCGTGGTCTGCATACAAGCCTATAGAAAATTTGTCGTTCGTTGAACATCGTGGTTTACCTGTACCCAGGAAATCACAAAAATTGGTATCCACAGTAGCTTAATTGGATATGAATCTGCTTTAACCTTATGAATGTAAAAACAATACTAACCTTCTCTGCATATGCTTTTCTTTGGTCAGGAGGTAAGGTATCTGCTTTCTCTGAAATAACACAGAATGATAACTTTTATGTTATTTTAATAGCTTGGTTAGGTTAGATGTGTTGTATAAATTAAAAACAATCCAGTTTTTAATCATTTTCCCCAAAATGTAGTTTACATTATGCTTTTGTCTAAAATATATAGTAAAAGGTATTGATCGTAGAGATATTTTATTTCAAGCTACAGGTTGTCAAATTTTTTAGATTTTGAATAGATTATACATGTACATGAATATAAAGAGGAAATTTGGAGGTAAGTAAACTTTGTCTTGTTGTTGTACAGAGTATAAATGAAATAGATAAATTTAATACACACTAGAACACAAGGGCAATATCGCAGATCTGTGACTGAATTAAAGAATAAAACTGTGTGTAAGCCTTATTTTAGCTTACAAATTGGAAACTGTACCTATACGCCTTATTTTAAGTCTAGATTTTTAGCCTTCATATTGTCATCTTATAAAGTCATGCTGATTAATTTACTACAATAGAAAACAATGTGACAATGATTGAATTTAGTAGTGTCAACCCTGTGATTAGGACCCCTGTATATAGAAAATCCTAAATACACTCTTGGGTGGTGCGCGTGTCAAATGCGGAATGTACCGATAAGGGCATAGGTAACAGGTGAATATACTATTGGTATAGGTATCAGATTCAACCAGGAACTTGTTAATTATTGGCAATATTAATTATGTGGAAAACAAAAGGGTTTTGAGTGGTGTAATTTTCAATCAACACCATTGTCCTATATTAGCTATACATAAAGTTGAAATCTTTGATTTGGCATTTTTACTCCACGACAGCTAACAAATTGGAACTCTTTATTTTAGTATTATAGATATATTTATAAAATTAGATTATCTGAGTCATCTCCCCTTATAAGACTGAGGGAAAAAAATGCATCAACCAACGCTTACTCTATTTTTTGTTATAAACAAATTCAATAAAACAAATTACTTATATTATTAACAATTTTTTCTTTATTTATATGAAAAGTCTTCCAAATTAATTGAATTCTTTTGTGAAAATTTGCATATTTCTTTACTGATCTAGACAAATTTTTTATTTGTATCTTTTTTTTGTAAGTTTTTTAGTCAGTTGTGATGTACTTTATCACAATTTTGACTGCTTTATCTTAATT
The DNA here is from genome assembly GCA_019925275.1 of Mytilus edulis. Taxonomy (NCBI): domain Eukaryota; kingdom Metazoa; phylum Mollusca; class Bivalvia; order Mytilida; family Mytilidae; genus Mytilus; species Mytilus edulis. Next base: position 91,728,448 of record CM034355.1, on the reverse strand, counting down.
AATATTGTATAAGCTAGCTTTAAAACCATGGTAACCGTTGCCATTTTCTTAGGAAACCTGTACCAAGTCAGGTATATGACAGTTGTTTTTCACTTATTCTGTTGAGTGATGACATTTGATTTTGTTAGTTTCTAGAGACTTCCCATTTTGAATTTACCTTTAAGTAAGATACCTTTTAATATGTTTTACTAATTTGACTGAAGACACTCAATCTACCTTCAATCTGCCAAAGTATAAATTTTATATATTTCATGCAAATTAATTAAAATATGCTTTTGACCTTCATGATAAGTCTAATTATCTCCCTTGTTTTGAAATTGGAAAAAATAACAGAAATCAAAATACAGTATTATTGAAAAACAAATAACTAAAACAACACCTTTCTAATGTACTGTTTGATACATTCCAGATATCTGATTGTTAAATTCTTGGTATTCTTAGTTATTGAAATTGAAATTCTGATTCAGTTTTTTTTTCTTTATTTGAGTTTTCCTCTTTGGTTATCAGTTTTGGTTATTTTTTTCACTCACCTTTCATAAAACTGAATTTTGCAAATAGAGTCTCAAAAGATCCTCCTGGGTCATCATTCCCAACAGCATCAAACAGTGCCATGTCATTGTCTTGTAGAATCAAATCATCTATAAAATATACAGCTTATCTTTATATTTTGATCACTTTAATTAATCATTTTAATAAAATGAATATAAGACAAGGTTTTACTGTAAGACACTAACTTTCTTCTAAGTTCATGTATTTTAGATCTTAACAGATGCTGTAGATTATAAAGTAAACTGTATAGGTCTGTTCAATAAAATTGCTTAATTGGTGTTAAAAAAAAGTTTTTACAGACAAATAAATCACTAATCTTGTATCACTTTGAAACGACTACAGGGAAATTTTAGAATTGCTTTAACTTCAATATATTGGTAAAAATATTTTATAATGCTCTAACTTCATGTGAGTTAAACATTTATTATTATAAAATTAAACAGCCATACTAATTATATCATAATTATAAATTATAAAGAAACTAAGGTTTCAATGACCTCAGGCTAATTTAGATGCATTTGGCTAGGCGCGGGACGTTTGCGCTTTTTCATAGGACATTTGCGCTTTTTATTTTGGACACTTGCGCTTCAAATCATAGGACATTTGCGCTTTTGCAATATTTGGTTTATATGACTATCCTCCCCTTTTATCTGGGCCTGGGACCGGCAGGTTTGACCTTAAAGAGTTAAAATCATATTTTTCTTTATGATTAAAAGTTTAAAAATCGTTTCATAGCACATTTCAAGTTTATATTCAGCTAAAAGTTAACATTATAAAGACATAAAAACATGTGTAGTCATCACAGGTCAGTTTAGCTTGATAAAAGAAGCCCAAGAAGTGAACAAAATTAGCTCAGCCTCTTGTTATCTGTTCTGACTGGCATTTCACCCATTATAGTGGGCATGGAAGGATTCTGGACCATTTGTCATACTATATTGACAAGTATGAATTAAATTCATTAACGTAATGATTCCTTCTCATTAAAATTACAGGTAGACGACTACAGGTAAAAAGTGCAAATGTCTGGTCAAATTAATACAGGTGAATCAAAATTTAAAGCGCAAATGTCCATAGTATTTGAAGCGCAAATGTCCTATCATTTTACAGGTAAAAAAGCGCAAACGTCCTGTGCCCATTTGGCTATTATTTTAAAATCCTTTATAATCACACAGCTCTTCAAATTGTTTGGTTACACAAGTTCAAATTGTTTGGTTATTATACATCCTTGATTTTCAAATATTCAACATAAAAGCCTTTCTGATGAGGGTTAATCCATAAAGCGCTATTGATTAATGAAATTTAAAGTGTTATTTTCGTTTTTATGCCCCACCTATGATAGTAGAGGGGATTTATGTTTTCTGGTCTGTGCATCCTTTCCTCCGTCCCTCCTTCCGTTATGTTCATCTGTCTGTTCATCTGTTTATTTGTTCATCCTTTCGTTTGTTTGTTTGTTCATTTGTCCCGATTCAGTGAACAAAGAAAATGATAGTGTGAGTTTCATGTTAAAGTTTTTGGTCAAGGTAGTTTTTGATGAAGTTTAAATCCAATCAACTTACCAACTTGAAACTTAGTGCAAATGTGCCCTATGATATGATCTTTCTAATTGAAATGTCAAATTTGATTTTTTAACCCAATTTCACAGTCCACTGAACATAGAAAATGATAGTGAAAGCGGGCCATCCATGTTCTATGGACACATTCTTGTTTAAAGATCAATTAGATTATAAATTAATGCAACACAATACAAATTTTTAAAGAATGATATGTAATTATTGCCCTGAAAGTTACCAATGAAGTATATCTGAAGTAAGTACCTATTCTGTCTGTCGTTGATTTTTTTGGGATGTCTGTTTTATCATTTGTCTTTCCAGATGTCTGATTGTTCAATTCTGAGTCATCTGAGTCATTTAAACGTTTACAATCACCACATGCCCCTTCTGATTCAGATTCGGGCTTCTCATTGTTTGTTTTTTCTTCTTCCATAAGTTTTCTCATGTATGGACTATGTATAGATGGGTTGTCTAAAACATAAATAAAACATACATATTTGTTAGATTTGCAGATAATTTATGGGTACTTTTTGTGTTCAATTTTTACCAAAAATAATTCAATTTGGGAGAAGACTTTACAAGTGTGATTGCCTTTTTGCTTATTTAAGCAAACAACATGTTTAAATAAGATGATGGTGAACCTTTTCAATGCTAATATAAGCATCATTGTTTCTTTCCTTTTTTGCTTGTATTTTATCATCTTTCCTGGCTCCACGATATAAATAAAACAATATTACAATTACCATCCATGCTTCTAAATGATATCTTCCATAAAACTTAAAACTGGTTATAAATATTACATGTTCCATTTAATGTATTCATGAACTTAACATTTGAAATCTATTGATAAAACTTATATTTTATATGTCGCCACAAAAGACAACAACACTCAAATTTTTACTGGATGTTATTGATTTATTACGTCGACATGTTTAGCCAGCAAGTGTGGCGTCTTCATGACATAAATATACATAAAATAAAACAGTTAAGTACTCATTTTGCGGTTATTGTGGTTAATCGGAAGTAATGTTGCAATAATGTTTGTTATGACCACGTTATCAATAAAATTAAAAAGTGAAAGTGAAAATAAAAATAGTTAAGATGAATAGAAAATGAAAGTAAGTCAATAAAGTTATAAACGTTGGTTGGCTGCTTTTCACACACCTCTGTATGTAGTCTTATTGGAAGTTCCTTGTATTGTTAAAGAGATGATAAAAGTGGATCAGTAAGAGATCTACATGTACGGCAAATATATAAAGCAAAGCCTAAAATTTAAAGTTTGATATTCAAAAGATGTAGTTTCATATAATCATGCAAAGAATGTTCTTTGATAGATCAAAATGTTTTTTGAGTTGTACGTTTAGAATTACTTTTCAATTTAAACAAGAAAATACAAATAATTTATTGGAATATAATGAATATTTTATACCCTTCATTTCCAGATTAGACCATGTATGAGCGTGTAGAGCTTGAATAATTCTTCTGATCCTGTGGTTTCCTCAAAGTCATCTATAAAAAGTAATAAAACAATGTAAAGCAGATGCACATTTGAAAAAATAAGGGCAAGAAAACTACCAACTGCTTCAGTAAGCCTGTATTGATTCACTATTAAAACAATAGTATGTATCCATAAGACACCTAGCCAATTAAAAAGTGCAGCAAAGGTCTTTGACAGCATTATATCTATTGGACTAACTTGAAAGTCTACCACTGATATTTTATATGTTTTTAAAATTATTGCCACATACATTGTATTTCTTCTTTAATATGATGCTTTCCTCATTTAAAAAAAAAATTAACACTTCACAGTTGACAGGCCATTTATTGGAATATAAGAAAAATGTAAAGATATAATAATAAGGCTACTCAAGAAATTAAATGTATGGGGGATAGGTCGGGGATAGGTCAGGAGACACTTTTTAAAACCCTGCCATGCATGAAATGTAAATTGATTATTTCGTATAATTGTTAAGGCTATCTGTTTAAAATAAACATGATCAATCAAATTTTAATAAAAGTGCCTTCCAACACCAAAACTCCACCCCCATTCAATTAGTTTATGAAAAGCCCTAACGATAATTTGTTTATATTGGTACTTATCTGTTTTTATATTATTTACCTTCGTATTCCTCATCATCATCCGATTTCAAGGGAGACAATTCAACAAGTTCAAATTCATTCTTAATACACCATTCCTGAACTGTGTTTCTCTTGACAACTGAAACAAAATAAACAGGATTTACTATGACCTTTTGCTCTTAAATGTTTCACTTTTAATATACATATATCAATTCATTTACACTCCTACAACTATACTTCAGAAATTGACCTTTGGCAAAATTTCTTAACAAATTGATGTAATGCTATTTTGTTCTTGCACCAGATAATATAGGTTTCATCATCTGAATATTATGATTCTAAAAGTGTATGTGCCAAAGCTCACCATTATTTTGCATCTTTAAAGAGAGGTTAAATTAAGTTCATCCAACATGTTTGTGTAACTTAATTGGTTACAATAATATGCATGTTCAAAATTTAATTGATATCAGCTAACTACATTTTAAAGTAACATAAACCTAAAAAACAACAGCTATATATAAAATTTGTACATGCATTAGTATATAAGTCAACAAAAAAAGGAACTGTTGTCTTACCACTCTCATTGCAACATGTTTCACAAACCAATATTTGTATAGGAGGTGACAATTCATTCAAATATGGCAGCCATGACTTGGCCTTGTCAAAACTTGATTCCTAAAAAGAAAAGAAAAATAAAAAAATGTATGGCAATATTGCAGTGATTTGTAAACACATTAACCATGTTAACACATCATATGTTGGATATTCATAGAAACATTCTTTTCATCTTTAAAATGCAGTATTTTTTTCAGATTTATTTTCACCTTTGCAACAGCCATGTATACGTAGATTCTAATGATTCACTTTAAAACTATTGGGTTGATCTGGACTATTGCAATGTAATACCAATGTTAAAAAAATAATAGTGATAATTGAGACTATTGACCTTAACGCTTGCAGTATCAAGAAATAATGGTGATTTGACATACATGTACTTTTCAGAAGATATTTCTTATTGGCTTTTTACTTATTAACATGATTAATAAAAAGAAGCCATCTGATTCAGCCAAAAATAATTGTAACCAAAAAAAAAAAAAAAAATTTAAAAAAATCTAATAATCCATGCCTTACAAATACCAAAAGAAATTCGATGGAAAAATAATTTAAAAAAACCTGAAGATATGAAATTCTGTGGGAACCATGTTTACTTTGCATCATATGATCTGTATCTGCCATGATTCAAATAACATATATATAAAATTGTATTCTCACCTGATTTGGATTAAAATAGATAATAACAGCTTGAACTAGCTCTGCAAAGTCAGTGTTACCAATGGTTCGTTCTGAGGTATGACAGAGCTCGATGTCTGCTGTATAATATTTTGTATCAATGTGCCAATTGTAATGCCATATATTTTCCAAATCATTTACTCCACCTTCTAACTCATTTTGGTTTTTTATTTCTGAAAAAAAAAAAAAAAAAAAAAAAAATTGAAGAACTGATTCATTCATTCTAAAAAGAAAATGTTGAACTGGACTTCTTGATATCCTTTATATATCACTAACTTTTTAATCTTGTGAACAACAAAATCATGGTTAAAAACAATTTTATACTCTAACCTAGTAAAGTATAAAAGAGAGTGACAGACACACTGACCAAAATACAGAATTGCCACCTACAAAAAAAAATGATATGTTGTTGTGTAAATGATTTTAAGTGCAAAGAAGTATGTGCCATGTGCCATGGATTTACAATTGCATGTACAAGTGCAATGTATTTGGAAATTATTTATGTTCTATAATATTCATGTCTTGTTCATTTGCAATGTTCTTTAAATACATTTGACAATAGAATTTTTAATGTAACATACTCTACAAATAATTACAAATAAATAATAACATTTCTAAATCAAATCATCATTTAGTGCAATCAATTTCAGGATGTAAGGACTTAACACTACAGATGGACGGAAAAGGACAAATCTTAATGCCCCTGCCCCTACATCTGGGGCATCAAACACAACCACAACCCATCCAACTTTTTTCTTTAAGGGTTGGCATTCTGTGGACTTTGCATGATTTTTTTACTTCTGTCATTATATTTTTCGTTATCGGATATACAAATTTACACAAATTCATATACTCCACTCCAGTTACTGAAAAGTATAACAAAAACAAACATACAAAATCAATTTGTTGAATACGGATAGTAATAACCTTGCTCATCAAGTACTACCTTTCTCATATGAAATTGAATGACAAACATTCTCTGATGTTTTGTCTTAAAGTTATGACACACCCCCTTTTTTAACATTTGATGGTTATTTTCTCCCTATTCATCCGACTCGGTGGTATACTTGCATTGAATGTATATTTATGATAATTAATAGTGTTTTAAGTCTCTTTTTGTGTATATTTACTCTTTATAAATTCTTCAGAAGGAAAACTATCACAACATGATGTAAATAATGCACATGGATTTGTCATTTCAGTTACCGGAAGTGTGAACTACGTCACCACTTTAGGGTGTTTAAATAGTTGCTGAGGAACACAAATGGCCGCATCCTGCGACCGTATAGATTCTGTTTTGTTTTGATGCGATCACAAACCCAGAAATAGCAATTTTAAAGGAATAATAAGAGAAATTAAGCAATAATGATGGACGTAGAACCGCGACCAGAAGAAGTTGGTCAAATATTGTTGAAGGTAATTAAATAAAGTGACGTTTTACCTGCACCCTGTTTTAAAACAGTACGGTAGAGGATGATTTTTATTCTATAGACATGGACATAAGATGTGTTCTTCAAAGTCGGTTAAAAAAGAAGTCATATGAGCACTGAAGAGAGCTTTGAACCCAATATTTCCGCTCAATATTAAAAGACCACCCCCTCTTTTGCCCCACTCATGTTAAGTGGGTCTCATTGGGGTCAAAGCGTGACGCGGAATTGCTGTTTTTTTACATGTGTGAAAGTCAAATTATTGTGCCATGAAAACGGGAAATTACAAAAAAAATGAGAATTGCTTACGCACATAGTGTAAGGGGGATACGGGAATCTTACAAAATAATAAGCGGGATCCGGGATCAGAACCCCCCAATACACCTTATCGCTATTTGTCCGCCATTACTGGATATCACTCAGGTTCCCGTAAAATTTTGACGTCATAAAACAAAATATATGATGCTGAAATGGAATTTAGTGATTGTTGTTGACATCAAAAGTTCAAGCGGCCGGGTCAGCCGGGATTAGCGATAAGGTGTACGAGACCCCTGTTAACCCTCTAGCTGCCAAACTGTAGCTCTTATGTCCTTTTTAACTATATGTCGTCCTGTCCACAAATAGTTGAAAAATAGCAAAAGGACCTAAGAGCTATGGTTCCACTGCTACAAAATGTAGTTAACCCTCTTGCTGTCGGATAGACACATAGTTCATGCAGGCTGTGCCAGAGGTACACATATGTCCATGTTATAATTTATGCAAGCTTCTCATCATTGCTGTATCTCTTTCAAATAAAAAAAAGTTAAATTTAAACTGTATTTTTTCAATAACTCCCAAATGTAATGATCATTAGGGTGTGACACCTAAAATGACCTATATCAAATAACATCATTGTTGGGCAATTGACCTCACAAATGTCGATCTTTCATACCAAAGATGAAATGAAACCTAAAAAACTACTGGCAGAAAGGATTAATGAACTGAATCAACACACCACACCTATGACCTATGATAAACAATTGACTCACAGGCCTTCCAACTTACCATACTATTGAATAGTAGTATAATTCGATGAAAACTGGTCTGCTTACTCACCCCACTTTTGAAGAAAATAATAAGGCCACATTTAAAAGAATGTCTGTTTCCCCTCCCCCGGGTCTACCCTTTGTAAACAGACCAGGAAGGCAGGTTCCTTTTCTTTTTTTTTTTTTTTTAACTGGATGTGATTGTCATAGCATGGTCACATGAATCATCAGGTTTGACTTGTCCAGTCCAGGCCACTTATCAGTTGTTTGTGCTCAATTTGAGTGTATTTATTTAGATTATCAATCCTTCTGCTTTCAAGCACTTTCCAAAAATGGAAACAAATTATTTTCAGGAAAAAAATAATTTTGATTTTTTTGTGGAAAATATTTTTTTGACCCGGGGGCTTATTTTTTACCCGGGTGGGGGGAGGGGAAACAAACATATTTTTAATTTTGGCCTAAATGCTTCTGAATTACTGCCTACCAATTGCAACTGACCTCACTTTATATATTTATGTATTTTAATCTCAATGAATAAAGGTCTGCCAACTCCCCCTATATTAAAACAAATAATTTTATAAGACTGTATAATATTTGAATTTACCAACTCGCCCCCCTTATGATAATTAGTTTAATCCTGAGTGATGTAAAGGCCTCATATATACAAAATGTATATAAGAAGTACATTTGTCAATGTGAACAATGGTGAACATAAAAACTTGACAGGAAAAGGGCATCTTTGCTAGCCAAGGGTTACCTGTATTTATTAACATGATTAACATGAGTAGTTGTATTTACTGGTATTTATGCCGTCCCAAACAATATGCCTCAAATGGTCAATACTGGCAAATACTGGTCTATTGAAATTTTCATGGTGTTAGAAATAGAAAGTAAGATATATTTAAAATTTTATCATTTAGCTGATATAAATGCATGAATCTAATTAATGTTTTATTCATTTTAACACTTATATACCTTCTAGCTATATAGTTTTGTCCTTATAAATAATGATATTACACTTAAGATACATGTACATTGATGTACTCATTATACATGTATATATATATAAAAAATCGACATATTAATTACAAATGTACTATAATTAATTATTTCAATATGCATGATATGTTTAAAAATCCATTTTTGGGGTTGTTTATTATATCGAAAATGCATAATTTTTACAGGTGTCTAAATCAATAATTATAAGTATTACATAAATGTAATCACCTGGCATTGAAATTTGTCAATCATTCATTCAGTGTTTTCTAGATTCCAAAATTGCATTGATGTACATTTGTAGTAAAAGATAATCACAGATTTTCAAAGTACATGATACATGTACCTGCAGATTATGATCTAAAGGTTTTGATATATGAACTGATCTTTCATTTGATAACATGTATAGAATTACTTTAGCTGAAATGGAAACCTTTGACGATTTAACAGGATAAATTTCATTGTTTTATAGTCAGTTCAATCGATCAGTGAGTGCATTCATTATTGTAAATTACTGGGCAACCTATAGAGGTAATTTTAAGGGAACTTTATTTTTAGGGAAAATGTATTTTTTGTATATTATTCAAAAATCCTAAATATTTGAAAGCTACATTTATGTTATTATTGGGATATTTTGTTGTTTTCCAAATTGTTATTTACTATAAATCATATTAATATTACAAACAAAATGCACCCTGATGTGGTCCCTAAAAAAGAAAATAAAGTTTTCTAGTGTTTTGTGTCATAAATTTCCAAACACAAGAATTGAGATAAACAGTTTAACATTCAAAATATTGGTTAATAGTTTGTTTCTCATTAATTTATGGATTAAACTACCAAATTTGTGTGTCTAAGAAGTTTCTAAAATCATTTGATTTCTAAAATGTCGGATGTTAGTGCTGAAATACTTAATTTTCTCAAGAGACATGAAACATTAACTCCAGAGACCAAACCGACTGTTAAAAAGTCAATACAACCAGGCAAAGGGAGATCACCATCTAATGAAAAGAGAAAAACTTCTCTTTCTGGTTCACTTAAAGATTTGCCTCTCAGTGTCAAAGAATCTGATGAAACTGACTGTAAGGACTCAAACACAGAGTCATTGGCAAAGAAACGCCCGTCTTTGTTTAGTAATGAGTTAATCGCCTCTTTAAGTAAAGAACCTTTGGTTTATACACACCGTGTGCAACCATTCAAGCCTATGTTTTATGAAGAAACACTTGATGATAATAAGAATTATAGTCGTCAGAAGGAAATGCACGATATATTAAAAAATGTAAGTTAATTTGATTGGTATACTTTCTATTGCTAGCTGGTATTTAAAATTTTAGTTTGCATCCATAAAGATAGCCACTCTATAAATTCTTTTTATTTAATTTTTAATTCAAAGGAAATCCAATAATAATATTAAAGAACAGTTCATCTTTACACAATAGATATATACTTTTTTACCAGCTGACTTTGTGGTATAACATTGTACAATTTTAATAGTCATGGAAAATTTTTCTTAAATATAACATTATGTACATATTTATTATATCATGTACAAAATGTAAGCATTCATTATTTTTAAAAATTGAACCTCAGGACTTATTGTTTTCTTTTGAATTCTGAGTGTATTGAAACTATTTTGTATTTTATGAATTCAGTTTTCCTAGTAATATAAAGCTTCAGAAGTTATCTGTTGAGAAAGTTATTACAGAAAGTAAACAAGGTTTTATTCATTTGTAAATGATGTATTGTCAGTGAAACCAAAGAGTGGTTTTGTCAGTGACGCCATAGAGGGTTAATGAACAAGTACTCAATTTTTTTTTATAATAGCATTCAAATATATGTTCACATTTTGTGAATTTAAATGAACAACATAAAAGGTATTCAGATTTAAGAATTTTTGTATTTAATATTTAAATAGATGGTATTAGAATTAATAAGTTTTTTCTCTCTCTGGTAAAACCTGGGCTTTTATTTAATATGAAATGGATGTCATTTTATATACATTGTACATGTATAAAAATTTATATACATCATTATTTCAGAAACGGATTTGTTGTACTTAAGATAAACTTTTCAGTAGGCACACACAAAAAGAGATTAGTTGATTGTTTGTTGCTAAAAGCTACCTTAGAACATACACAGTCACAGAGACATAAAACAGAATGATTTTGGTTGATAGCATTTGCTGTTTGTATCTAAGGAAATCTTAAAATATTGACCAATGACCTGTGTTAAGAGAGAGCCATATCTTTTGCACATGAAAGACAATCTTGTAGATTTCCAAAAAGAGTAGGCTACATTCAGTACATTGTAATTATGCTGCTACAACGAAGGCATCACTTGCACCCGCAAAGTGGAAAGGGATAAATATAAGTTGCAATAACTTGTTTCCCAATCCACTATAAATAAATATGTTTAAACTAACCAATGAAGCTATGTTATAAACTTTTCCTCCCATAAAGACAGAAGGCAACAAACTCAACACTAAACACCTGATATTGCTAATTTGCTAGCAATATATATATATAGAATAATAGGTAGTGTCGTTTTTGCAAGTTTAAATATATTCCACATGATATAGTCCGTATCAAAAACGACACTACCTATTATTCTGTTTATCGATAATTATGACGTCACACAATGTATTGCCTAATATTTTCAGTGATACAGCCAGTACGTTGATACTCAAAAATATTAGGCAGTAAGATCAAAGGGAAAATATACGAATTGCCGATAAAAATATTCAAGTACCTGAAATGAATATATATATATGTACATGTCCATTTGATAAAGGAATTTTGTCAGAATTTCTCTTCCCCATATTTCTTTTTTATATTTTTAAAAGGGTACGTACAGAACATATTATTAGAAGTTTTAAAAGACCCAATATTACAAAAAAACTTGATTATTGTTCTGTATATTATCAGTTAAGTGCTAGATAAATATGTTAAATGGATTTAGAGTTGAAGTTTAACACAGAATTAAGTAAAAAATTTAATAACAGCAATTGTAAATATTGAATTGGCATATATAATATATAATATCAATAGTTAGTTATTGTTACTTGTATGCTGTGAAGGAAATAAATTGACCTTCCATTTAACTGTTTACTTGTGACTTGCTTCAATATCAACAAAGACTCTTAGGTTGACTGGGTTCTATTTAAATTTAAAAGAATTATTCAGAATTCAACCTTCTTTATTACAATGCCAGCAACTGTGACAGGGTGTTTCGCTATATATATGTGAAGCTTGTTTAGACAACAGCAAAAAAATAATCTCGGACACAACAAAAAAACAAATAAATGATTGTACCTGCAAACATGATTGATTGATTGATTGTTGTTTGCTTTTCGACACATTAGCACAGAAAGGCTATATCGCGGCCAGAGCTAATTCGATCCTGCTAACATGTATTTGTTTATGCAAGATAAAGGTATGGAACCACTAATCCAGGCCTGGTCTGAAAGAACATACACAAGAGTAGAGCATATTTTAAACAAAGTAGTTCCTAGGTATAGCTATATCTTTGTCAATTAGTGACATATTTTGGTAGTTTTGGTATCAAATGAAAACTTGGATATGTTCTGCAATGTATATGGTTTTGCATCCAAATTCCAGTCATCATGGTCATTTCTTTATATTGGATGTATTCCATTTTGAGAAAAATCAACTAGCCAGGGGGCTTGCCCTCAGTTTTCAACCCAGAGTGTTGAAGCTAACTATAATGTTTGCTGAATACATTGAAGATACATGACCTGTTTTTTATTATGATACTTAAAGTAGCTTTGTACAGATGTGCTCCTTACTCAGTTTGTATTTTCCAGTTAAAGTTAAACTGCATTCTGATTTTATTTTTTTAGGTACAAGATGATTTAAGACAGCTACGTGAGAAGATTGCCCAAGGAGATACTGCTAACATTAACATACAAGATTTAGAGAAAGCATTGGCTAAAACTGAAGAGGGTTTACAGGTGAGATTTAATATGTAAATATAAGAAGATGCGGCATCAGTGCCAATGAGACAATTTGTCTTCCAAGTCACAATTTATAAAAATAAACCATTCACCACTAAAGGTAAAAGTACAGTCTTCAATACAGAGCCTTGGTTGACACACAACACCAAACATGTTTATAATGCAGATTTATGCATGTACATAGGCATATAAAATGAATAAGATAGGTTTATAGTAGTAAAGTGATCATTTAAAAGCATAAAAATATAGTATATATATACCAATACACATAATTAACAGCGCCTGGTGATGTTTCATAGCCTGACCGGTTTCGGATTTTTCACTGATCATTTTAAAGCATTTTATTTACAGTATGTTAAATTATATTCACATGTAACTTATACATGTACGTGTACATGTATATAAATTTATAATTTTATCTTGCATTGTAATTTTTTTTTTTAATTTTGTATTTAATCATAATTATAACATTACTATTGAATGAATAATTTACAATCAAGACTCCTATTGTCTGTTGTGTGAACCGTAATTCTGCCAAGTAATTCTAGTACATGTATTAAGGGCATACGATACAGTTACAGGGGAGGTAATGACGTTGCTAACGTAAATTGTTATTTTCGCGACATCAAACTGTGACAAATCGGGAAAAGATGCATTTTTTGACTGATTTTTTTTCATTCAAACTGATTTAATTTGAAAACGAGTGCATGGACCCCTATTTTAAAAAATGACATTTTGTTTCATTTTGCATGGAGATTATGTGGACCAAATTTTATAAAACTGTAAATAAAGCATTTTTTTTAATTTTGATAAATATACAGCAAAAAATGACGTTTTTTTCTCACTTCATGACCATTTGATAAATATGTGTTATTTCTGAATAAAAAAATGCATAAATTTTTATGATACTTATAAAATACAGAAATTACAAATTATTTAACAAAAAACAATTTGTTTTTATCTTTTAAAACAAAGAAGTTATGGCTTTCTTTCGAAAGGGAAAATATGGCCACAAATCCGAATTTTGAGCAAATATACAAAATTTCGAGCTTATTTAACTCAAAAAGTAGCACATGAAGGTATATTTTGTATTACATATTTGATTTAATCAGGTAAAAAATAGCCTATATGCAAATTTTCATCAACTTGTAAATACAGGATCAAAACTGTATCGTATGCCCTTAAGCAATAATTATATTTATCTATATATATTGCAAAATTGAATCTGCTGGACCTGTTTTTGAAAATGGATTATAACTATGGGGCTAACGATTATATATAATATAATGTCCACTTTATCCAGGTCTTCAATGCCATCATTTTGTTTAATGATATTTATATCAAACATTTTTTAGTGGTGAAAAATCTTATAAAAAAGATAGCCAATCAATCTGCTTTGAAAGTTGTCTTTAATTATTTTTTTACCAGAATAAAACAGAACAAATAATTAACCAGTATAATAATCAAGTCCAGACTTTACCTTATGCCACAGCTAGTAGATTTGACCAGAATGTATCGCTAGAAACCACATTAGATTTAAGGACACAGAGCAAAGTTGATGATGTTAGAAGAATATCTGGTCCAGTTTTTCCAAGGTTAGTCCTAGCAGTGACAAATCCAATTACACTTCCAAGAATGTATAGGTTTTCAAAATACTCTGTACTTATTCATTAGCAGTATGTCTACATATATGTAATCATTTAAAACTCTCAAAAAGATGATAATAACAAAAACTGAAATACAAGGTAGACATCAATGAGACAGAAACCAAACAATTTGAACAAGTCAAAACTCAAAAGACTACTTTTGGGAAAAGAAGATGTCTCCTCATGTTTTTTTAGAAATGCAATGGAAAAGAGAAGTGGTGTATTCAACATCATTACCCATAATAGTAATCTATCCTGAAGATGGCTGAAATATCATTATTATTAACATTGCATTAACCAGCATCCTCTCTAAAGTCAAGGATATTATTTATTAATATAACACTAAATAGAAAAACTTGAACCATAGAATGTTTGTATGTAAACAAACCAATGAAAGTGAACCCACATCTCCCTTTATACATCATCATACACCCAGTTTAACAGACACAACATATTGATGGAATATTTTACATATGATATATTTACAGAGAAAGGAACATACACCAACCACAACCACCTTCTGGGTCGGGAGCCTTACTCCCTAAGAGGCAGGCTGTACAAGTGTCTGGTCCTACTCCAGGGCAACAGGTAATTTGTTACTGATTTTAACCAGATAGTATTACAATGCAGACGTAGGCTTACTGCTTTATTTATAGTTTAAGGGTTCCAATTACTGTAGGTTTTTGTTTGTATTTCTATGAACTGTTTTGAATAATGATCATCTGAAACATTGTCCTCGTAATTTGATGTTATGAACTGCTGCATTTTTTAATGAAAAGTATAGAAGAGCTAGTGTACTACCAATTATTATTGATATACCAATTTTGCATATAAGTAGGTTTTATGTAGTTTTTTTGTCAAGCCTGCATCTTTTGTTGCAACAAACTCTACATAGGGATAGTGATACGGCGGCTGCGACGGCGGTGTTAGCTAACTTCTTAAAAGCTTTATTTTTTAGAAGGTAGAAGACCTGGATGCTTCATACTTTGTATATTGATGCCTCATGTTACGAACTTTCCGTCAGTCACATGTCCAATGTCCTTGACCTCATTTTCATGGTTCAGTGACTACTTGAAAAAAAGTTAAGATTTTTTGTAATGTTAAATTCTCTCTTATTATAAGTAATTGGATAACTATATTTGGTATGTGCGTACCTTGCAAGGTCCTCATGCCCGTCAGACAGTTTTCACTTGACCTCAACCTCATTTCATGGATCAGTGAACAAGGTTAAGTTTTGGTGGTCAAGTCCATATCTCAGATACTATAAGCAATAGGTCTAGTATATTTGGTGTATGGAAGGACTGTAAGATGTACATGTCCAACTGGCAGGTGTCGTCTGACCTTGACCTCATTTTCATGGTTCAGTGGTTATAGTTAAGTTTTTGTGTTTTGGTCTGTTTTTCTTATACTATATGCAATAGGTCTACTATATTTGGTGTATGGAATGATTGTAAGGTGTTCATGTCTAGCTGACAGGTGTCATCTGACCTTGACCTCATTTTCATGGTTTAGTGGTCAAAGTTTAGTTTTTGAGTTTTGGTCTATTTTTCTAATAAGTTATGCATTAGGTCAACTTTATTTGGTGTATGGAAATATTTTATGATCTATATGTCTGTTACGCAGGTTTAATTGACCTTGACCTCATTTTCACGGTCCATTGTTAAGTGTTAAGTGTTTGTGTTTTGGTCTGGTTTTTTTAATTTATAAGCAATAGGTCAACTATATTTGTTGTATTGAAGAATTGTTAGCTGTACATGTCTGCCTGGCATGGTTCATCTGACCTTGACCTCATTTTCATGGTTCATTGATCAATGTTTCGTTTTCTCGGTTATTGTTGAGTTTATGTGACAGTTGTAATAAAGCTTTATATTTAGGTCTATCAACATAATATCAATGATTAGTAAAGAAGGCGAGACATTTCAGCGTGTGCACTCTTGTTTTTTTCTAAACTGGAAATCTTCAAATATTTGAAAAGAAGAACAACATATTTCAGTTCTATTTAATTGTATCATTGATTTTGTTAAAATTTTAGATTCATTTGTATCAGGTAAATGTTGTTTATGTCTTGTTAATGTTATTGTCATTGTTTGTGAACTTAATTTAATATCAGGGTTAATTTCTAATTTCAATATGCTTTAAATTAAAAATCTTAGAACCAAATTGACATGAATTAGAAAGCTCAATCCATGCTTAAGGGCTTACAATTTACAGTTATAGGAGTATTGACTTTGTTAACAGGAAATGTTATTTGTAAAATTCATACTATGACATATCGTGAAAAGATGTATTTTTAAACCATAAGCTTGAAAATGATTACATGGACCCTTTTTTTTTTAAAAGATATTGGCTTGATAATGTATTTTTCTACCAATTTTCATGATCAATTTTTTCTAAAACTAGATAAACATACAGGAAAAAAAGCTTGTTTTTTGTTTTTTTTAATTGAGAACATTTAATAAAAATGAACTATATCCAAAGAATTGCTACACAGTTCTAGAATCGGAGCAAACTTATGTAAAGAATATTGTTTTTTTTGTTTTTTTAAATTCATTTGGTTTATTTTTTGAAACGAAAAATTGGGACATGTTTTTCCAAAAAATAGAAATGTCATGTCACATAGGAATCATTAAAAAAAACAAATTGTACAAATACTCGTCAATATGCATTTGGTTTAGCTTGATTTGATTGAAATGTAAACTGTTGATAGGCTAGTGTTTTATGAGAATTGTTACATTTTAGGCCAGACATGTGCTTACACTGAGGACTGTATTGAATCCACAAAACAAATATAACAGAGATTCGTTAAATGACAACTTTGGTATAGTGCTACCACTCATTCAACAGAGAAATAAATCAAAGGTGTGTTATACTCTAGTAGACAACTTTCTTGGTTCCTGTTACTTTGCAAGCCAAGTCTGGTAAAAGCTAGGATTTATCATTATTTTATTGTGTATCAGCATTAGATATAAAATTTGTTTTCACTCTCAGAAAAATACACTTTATTCTTTAAAAGATTTTATGAAAGTTCATTAGAAAATATGACATGATCATTGATGTGAATATCAAAACAATGAATTTGATCAAGTTATTAGATTTACATAGCAGATTTTATAACTTCTTAAGTTAGTTATGAACTAAATATGGTAAGATATTTACATTTAATTCAAAACAAAAAGGTCATTTGTTGTCAATATGTATATTAACCCTTTCATCGATTGCTACCCAGACAGAAGCTACTCTGAGACGATGGCTTCCCTGGCTACTTTTACTCAAGTGGGAGACCTTCATAATAAATGTCAATAAAAACTTGTTTATAGTTATTTGTGTATTTATTTCATTCACTAACACCATGTTCACAGTTTAGTTCATGTTTTGATAATTTTTTCTTCATAAAATATTCAAATTTTCAAATTTTCGTCATTATCTAGGTGAAATTCTCAAAATTGTAATTTTTTAACCCAAAACGGCAAAATTTTGAAAAATTTTATGAGGCTGTACAAATTCCTCACACTGAACGATGTCCATTCCAAGTGTTTTGTATATAAAACGACATTTTATGTCAAAAAAGTATACTAGTTTGGCTTCAATTCTTCCATATTCTTTCAAAAAAAATGTTCCCTCATTTCAAATTCTCGTAAATTCCGTAAATTTCGTCTGATTTTGACACGGTTTTCAACAAACGGAAGCGCCATGTTTACACTTTCATCCGGGTATTCATCAAAGAAAGATAACTCATGTTTGCACTGTTTTGAGCGGGAAATATAAAAGAGGTATTCCGATCCCCGTAAAACGGGACTCATCGTCAGCTGTCTGAAGCGTGAATCCCGGTAAACCGGGACTCATCGGCAAAAGGGTTTAAGATTTTTTTTATATGTTCAATGATTGTACATCTATGAGAGTAAGAAGTAAAATAGAAATTGGTTTTTTTTTATATACTGTGGATTTCATTTATTTATGTGGATCTAGTAAAACTTGAATTGTCGTGGATTTTTGATTTTGTGGTTTTGCCAATCTCTGCGGAAAATAACAAAGCCTAAAAGAAATGTAATTTGTTGAACATTTGTAGTTGTTGTTCACTGGAACAAACGAACCCCACAAAACATGGTATCCAACGAATAATAATGAATCCACAGTAATTGCTATTTTTCCTTTTTGCAGCAATTAGGTAAGACAGTTTTGGGTTCTACTATAGAACCATTAGCAGTATTGCCAAGAGCCAATAGAGTGGACACACAAGTAAGTTATATATTTGTTACTTTGTATCAGTTTTTACATTGTTTTTTTTTTTAATTTAAAACAAAAGTAACCATATTTATATACATCATCCTTTAACACATGCTTAAATTTAAAAAGGAAAATGTGATATGATTGCCAAGGAGACAACTCTTCACAAGAGACCAAATGACACAGAAATAAACAACTATAGGTCACCATACTGCCTTCAACAATGAGCAATGCCCAGACCACATAGTCAGCTTTAAAAGGCCCCAAAGAGACAAATGTAAAACAATTCAAAAGAAAAAATTAACAACGTAATTTATGTACAATGGATGATAAACAAATATTTTACACAGCAACAAACAACAACCATTGAATTACTGGGTCCTAGCTTAGGATAGACACATAAATAATTAAATGTCATACAGATATAAAGCAGGATATAAATATCACCTGTCACATGATAACTAAGGTCAGTGTCTCAAGTTGATGCACTGAGGATAAGATTTGGACCATAATTCTTCCTTCTAAGCATCATTTTGATAAGGAAAGAACTGTTTTTATTATCAAGCAGATTGATTCTAATTCCACATACAGTTTCAAACCAAGAATTGATGGAATTATATAAGAATTGTTTAAAGGGAACTAATGAAAGATCAAGTAAAGGTTAAATCAATAAGAAAACTTACTACATAAAAAAGTTTACTATAAAAATCTGACCATTTTTAATGTACCATTATAATCATAATTTTTTTCATAGCTTGCACCACCCGCCATAACAGAAGACGATGCCAGAAGGGGTATACTAAGTCTAATAGAGAGAGGTCTGATACCTCCAGCAGCCCAGCTGACATTAGATCCATCTCCTGTCAAAAACAGATTAGCCACTCTTCATGATCCCGTGGACAGAACTAAACCACCCCAACAAGCAGGTATACATCTTAGAAACTATCATTTTCAAATAGCATTTGATTTCTGTTATTATTGATCTCTCCTGTGTGTTAGGATTTTGATATATATATCCTAGAAAAAGTTTTAAAAAAAAAGAATTATAGTATAACTAATCGCCGTATTTGAATATCAAAAATAAGACAACGCGTGACCGAACGACGCATGGATTAAACGAGTGCGCAGCACGAGTTTAATCCATTGCGGCGTTCGGTCACAAGTTGTCTTATTTTTTATATTCAAATACGGCGATTAGTTATTCTTTTTATTACATTGGCAAATGGCTTTTTTTTTAAATGAAATTAATGTAGAAAATGTGAGGAACTATATCTTTTTCCTACGCATTGACAATTTGTTTTGATCCGACGTTATCGACGTCTTGACAATGCCTATTGTTGTATGACGTCAGAGAGTGAAATAACCACGTTTATTTCACATGTGAAATTATCGGTTTTTATTTAACTGGGAAATCAATGTAATTCATTGCAACCAATGTAATAAGATGAAATAATCATGTAAGACATTCTACTTTTTGTTTTAATATGTCCCATTCCAGAAATAACCAAATAC
The DNA here is from genome assembly GCA_019925275.1 of Mytilus edulis. Lineage (NCBI taxonomy): Eukaryota > Metazoa > Mollusca > Bivalvia > Mytilida > Mytilidae > Mytilus > Mytilus edulis. The sequence goes on along the minus strand of CM034355.1, from coordinate 91,708,180 downwards.
TTGAAAATTAGATCATTTGCTTCAAGCAACATTTATAAGTAAGAGCAGACTGGTCATCCAAGTGTGGAAATAATGTGGCCAGGTAGGGTGACATGTCCAGCTCTGGACTTTGTGAACTCGAAAGTCAAAATTGTACAAAATTGTACAATGCAAAGTTCCCATTCAAATTACATTATCATGTTGACTTTTCAACCTACCAAGTCATTAATTCTTTCTTCTATGGATACCTGAGCAGTATGCAGTGATCGTTTCTCAACAGATAATATATTGATAGAATGTAAAGACAACAGCACACATTTTATGTTAAGATTGGTTAATCAGTGGTCAACATAGTTTGCCACTTAGTTCTGAAGGCTCCATTCAAAGTGAAAAACGTGACAGAAAATATGAGTCTTTATTCCTGCCAAATATGATTATTAGGGCCCCGCCAAAGGCAGGTCGCCCTATAGTGATCAGTCTGTCCGTCCGTCCATCCGTAACATTTTGTAATAACTTTGTGTCCGCTCCATATCTAGAGAACCATTATGATTTCATACTTTATACTTTACATGTTTATTAACCACCACCAGAGGGCGTGTCATGATGTATGTACAACTTCCTAGGTCAAAGGTCAAGGTAAAAAAACTTTGGTTTCAGTTGACAACCCTGTGTCCTGTGGTGAAGATCGTGTCGGCTCTATATCTTGAGAACCGTTATGATTTCAAAGTTTATACTTGACATGTATATGAACCAACACCAGAGGGTGTGTCATAATTTATGAACGACTGCCTAGGACAAAGTTCAAGGTCAAAAACTTTGGTTTCAGTTGACAACCCCATGTCCTATGGTAAAGATTGTGTCCGGCTCTATATCTTGAGAACCGTTATCATTTTAAAGTTTATACCTGAAATGTATATAAAGCAATATCAGAGGGTATGTCATAATTTATGTACAACTTCCTAGGTCAAAGGTCAAGGTCAAAAACTTTGGTTTCAGTTGACAACCCCATGTCCTATGGTAAAGATCGTGTCCGCTCTACATCTTGAGAACCGTTATCATTTCAAAGTTTATACTTGACATGTATATAAACCAACACCAAAGGGTGTGTCATAATTTATGTGCAACTTCCTAGGTCAAAGGTCAAGGTCAAAAACTTTGGTTTCAGTTGACAACCCCGTGTCCTATGGTAAAGATCATGTCAGCTCAATATCTTGAGAACCGTTATCATTTCATAGTTTATACTTGACATGTTTATAAACCAACACCAAAGGGTGTGTCATAATTTATTTACAACTTCCTAGGTCAAAGGTCAAGGTCAAAAACTTTGATTTCAGTTGACAAACCCATGTCCTATGGTAAAGATACAATTTTTTAATGCACATTATTCATAGCAGGGCCCACAGAGATGGCTCTCAATGATATCTAGTTTATTCATGTTGTGTCAGTTTGAAAATGTAAATTTGTGTCTTCCCTCCAGAACCTGTGACCACTCTGGCTGGTGTTCGGTTAGATGTCAGTACTAAGGGAAGTTCTCAGTCAGATAATATCACCAGAATGCCTGTTGTTCCACCACACCCTAAATCAGCTGGTAGTACAGAGACCAGAACCCCATCAGCCAAGTCCAGGGCTACCACCACCACCATACCAATGGTAAAGACCCCGGCTACAATGAAGACATATGAAATGGTGTATACACAACCAATGGTAGGTAGAAGTCTTTATCTTAGACTTTATATTGGATCAAATCAACATTATTTTGTTTGGCTTGTATACTCAATTTTATTTTAAGGTCATGTGCAGTATTTTCTAACATTAATACATATATGCATTTTCTTCAACAAATAAATGTTTCCAATTTTTAAGATATATACAGAATGCATCTCTTGTTTCCTAAACAAAAGTATTATATAAAACAATTTAAAAAAATAGAGCATTGTATATGTATCTATGAAATCTATCTATTGTTCATGATGTAAATGTATGCTCCTTTTAATGTTATAATTGGTAAGCAAGTTAAATTAGTATATATTCATTTTCATCTTTTAACAGCGTCACATGATTTGATTTATATTTATTTTTTGAAATTATAAAAGTTGTATGTTGTGTTTAGGTAGCATTTAAAAAGATAGTTGGAATTGTACATGTCTGAGAAATATTGCATATGATCTTTAAGTTGCTATAATCATCATATAATCATCGTAGAAATTATGTTTTTGAATTGATTTGATAGAATGCTAACTATTAATTTGCTGTGGTTTAAAATAAAAAGTTGATGTTTATGATGTACATTAATGATTTTCTATTGTAACTTGAAAATGCTGTTGAAGCCCCATCTATTTTGAATGGTAAAATATCCTTCAGGTGTAAAGTAACAAAACATTGCTCATCTTTCTTTTCATAGTCTTTTGAAATAATTTATAGAAAAGAAAGTAAAAGATTTCTGCTATTCAATTGCCTGTTCTAATTTTAGAGTCGATACTATGGGGTAAGATATAAACAGAACAACCC
>CM034355.1:91551175-91705593 GCA_019925275.1 Mytilus edulis | reverse complement strand
ACCCTTTATCACACTACTGTTATTTATTGTTTATTGACATCACAGATTAACCTTATGTGACCTTTCTGCACTCTTTATACTTAATATGAATGTGTACCTGTCTTCTGCTTCAAAACAATTTCTTTTTTTTTGAGAAAGTCTTAGTCTTGCTAGGTAAATTATGCTGCTAGACAGAACTTTTCATTTTATAGGTAAAGCTGATCAACAAACTGTTGTTCTTGAGACTTGAGAAGTTTTTCCTTGCAGTTACAACCACAGATAATTTGTCTAACAATTAAATAACTGAGAACAATAGAATCACATTTTATTATCCAAAATGAACTTAAAAAAGTTTAAATTAGCTAAGAAATTCTAAATCTATGATAAAGTTTTGGTTAAACAACTTCATAGATCTGTTGATGTAAGAATTAAAATACCAAAGGGAGATAATTTGAAGAAAAAATACATGAAAATATTATAGCAATCTTATTGGTTTTTTTTAAACATCTTCATCTCAATAGAATTAGTTATATATATCCATATTTATTATTTGTTGTATTTTCAGCCAGGGACAACACCACAATTGGTACATAAATACTTTTTCTATCAGGGTTTGGTTTGCACCTGTATAGATATATATCACCCTGTAGGGGGTAGTACATTTAGTTAGTAGTTCACCTCATGTGCTTACATTGTGCATTCTTCCTTTGCATCTTTCTCTTAACTTATTCAGGAAAAATTTCAGAAGTTTCATTTTTTGAGATATGTTATGAAAAGGTAATGGTTTGCGCTTGGTAAAGGAAAATAAATATATATGTGCATGTTTCTTTTGAAAGATGACTTAAACAATGTTTAGTTCCTAAAGCTTATATTTACAATGTTGATGAAGTTTTAATAGTGTCAATGATACACATGGGATACACATTATTAGAAAGAGAAATTTAGAATATAGCCCAGACATTTAGAGTAATGTCCCCTGATCCTTTCCATGTTCTATTAGAATTTACCTTCCTGTAGAATAAATTTTACAGGTCCAGGACTTTAGATTAACTAACCCTTTCAGCAGACTACAATATTACATACTATTTTTTCTCTCTGACTGTTGTCAGCAAAATATATTGTTCATGACAATTGATTAATGTATGACTGTTAAGTCTTGTGTTTATAATTGTAATATTTTAAAATAAATATTTAAAAAAAAGGAATATGGTATGAATGCCAATGAGATATTAGTTATGATAACTACCCACTAGAGTTCAAATGAAGTGGATTTAAGTCAAACCTAATTTCAAACTACAAACTTAAATGTAAGACTTGACTTCTGCTGCAATAAGCGAATTCAATTGAAGGTTATTTTTGGTTATCAACATTTTGATTCCGTTTGTTAAAACTTGAGAGATTGGTCAAATTTACTCTATATTTCATGCCATATATTCTTCAAGATTATAAATTTACATCTTTATCCCAAAAGTCGCCAAGATCAAAGTTTCCTTCAAAGACTGCCATCATATTGAAATACATGTGACTGTACTACAATATCAATTCCTTAGTTCTTTCATAGGTATATCTTGGATCCAGAATGAAGAGATTGACAAGGTTTTATTGGATAGGTTGGATCTTCTCTGAAAATCTACTACAGATTATAATCATTCAATACTGTTTTTGTTTTTATTATAGGTTTAGCACAGGAGAGAGAAATGATTATTTTACAAATACTTGAAGCACACTTGAATATCATAAATTTCAGAGTCATATTTTAATTGAGTATTTTATTGGTTAGTTACAGCTTGGACCATGCAGTTTAAAATGGTTAGCCCACCTAGGTGTTGCAGTAATAGAGCGACCTCTGTATTGTAAAGACACACTGTTTAATGTATTTCACATCAGTTATTTTGTTCCAGCATGACGAATGGCATGTTTTGATTATTTCTCAGTGATAGCATGAAGTAAAAACTTCTCTCAAAGTTTGAACATGTAGACTTTTAAATGTTTCACTTATTCATAGCCATCATGTTACAATTGGCAACAGTTAATACAATGGAGACTGAATACAATTTATTGTTTCATTGATTACAGTTATTTATATGTTTTATTGATTCATGGTAATGATATACTGGCTTACATTCAAGAATAAACAAATTAGCATCTTTCTCTTTTTTACATTCCCTATGAAGTTCTATATTAATACAAATTTTTGGTCAAAGTTGTTTTTGATGGAGTTGAAGTCCAATCAACTTGAAAATTAGTACACATTCCCTATGAAATGATCTATCTAATTTTAATTCCAAATTAGAGTTTCAACCCAAATTCCATGGTCCTCTGAACATAGAAAATGATAGTGCAAGAGGGGCATCTATGTACTACGGACACATTCTTGTTTTTCAAGTAACCAAATCAAATTATAGTTATTTATCTCAATTAGAAGTATATATTTTTATGCTGAATATGAAATTTAATGACATTTATTGTTTTATGTCAGATGTTTATTCAGAGTTACTTCTCATTTTAGCAAGTTTCTGATGACAGATATAAGCTCGTGTAGGAAACTTTCACACACAAATTTACTTTCAAGCCCCCAAACTCTGCCGCTAAAATATGAAAACAAACAGAATTTTACTCTAAAGACCTGCTCTCAAAAAAGATATCCCTTGTAAAACTCTAGCAAGGTGAAGTAATTTATTAAGAATCTGCTTATTCTATCGGCTATCACAGGTTTTTTTCTACACGGTTGTATTTGATGTAAGGATTGCACATGTACACTAGTCTGAAAGTTGAATATTGTCTTCTGTATCTTATTCTTTATTCTACAATAATATTCAAAAAATTATTTCATATTCACCAAAGAGTTTCTTCTTGCAAACATTATCTTGTCAACAACATTGATGATTTAATGAACAAAAAAATTAGATAAAAAATATTCTGTTGCAATCTATAATTTTTATTAGAAAAACTATGATTTGAAAAAAGATCTACATATATATATTTGTGATTGTTTCTGTCAACTTCATTAATCATTGTTTCCATGTCAAACAGCTGATGCTATATTGTACACTTGTATATTTGTGAAAAGTTTGTATATCAATATCTTGATTATGTTTTTATTTAATTTTAGCCTCCACCTACTACTCCAGCCAGTGGGGACCAAAAGCAGATTATGCACAGATTTGCTATACAGAATGGAAAGATTCGAGACACTTCAGCAGATTTTATGGCATTTAAACAGCATTATTGCTTGTCATGGGGCAGGTTAGTTGAATAATTTGGCAATGCTTATACCCCCGTCATTTGTTCTCTGGTGGATAGTTATCTCATTTACAATCCTTTCACAATTCTTATTTTTACAAGGAATACAATAACTGACTTTAAGGTAGGTTTTTCCAACATTGATTACAGGTTACCAAGATCACAGGATAAATCATGTCTTCCTAAACCTCAAGAAAATAATCACTTCTTATGAATAAAAACAATTGTTGAATGAAATAGATAGAGGACTACAGAATAAAGAAATCAAATAAAGCAAAAAGTTCAACAAATGGCAACAACACCTTTATTTACATTATTAATGCCAGATTTTGATAGGTTAATACAAGGGACATAATTTGATAGCAAATTCTCTATTACCCGTCATAGAGACATTTAATGAATTGTGGGCTTTATTCAGTATGGATGGTTCTTATTTACAAGATGTTCTAATTTAATCCTTTTACTAATTTAAAATTTAATAGACAGTAATAACAGAACATTCAGTATAATAAATTAATGAACACATGGACTTTCATTGCAACCAGTGTAATTATATATTTTAACTTCTTTATTTGTATGTTTATTTCAGCATTGTTACTATGATGGGACATCTACTAAGATTACTGATACAAATTTAATGAATTGTGGGCTTTATTCAGTATGGATGGTTCTTATTTACAAGATGTTCTAATTTAATCCTTTTACTAATTTAAAATTTAATAGACAGTAATAACAGAACATTCAGTATAATAAATTAATGAACACATGGACTTTCATTGCAACCAGTGTAATTATATATTTTAACTTCTTTATTTGTATGTTTATTTCAGCATTGTTACTATGATGGGACATCTACTAAGATTACTGAACAAATATATGATTCCGATTGCATTTATTAATGGTGATAGGTAAGTCAGTATTCTTTACGTTTTTTAGTCTGCAAACGGCCATTTTACTCTAGAAATAAAGATGTACAAATAATCTTATCTACCAATATTTAAGTTTACAAATCATGCATTTGATCAAACATTTATCATGAATGCAAAAAATAAGTATGCTGTTTCTTATAACAAAAAATATATACTTTTAATATACATGTATCAACAAAGTACCCACAAGGGCATACAGAGCATATATACAGAGTAGACAAAAACATTGATTAGTATACCAAAAGCTGATTTGTATTAATTTTCAATAATGTTGAGGTAATTATTTATTAGCATACATTTGTCACAAAACTTTATACTTCCAGGAAGAACATTTTCAATTACATTGTAATTAGTTGCAACTAATGTAGGAAGTCAGATTATTTTTGCAAGTTTCCTAAATTTTGAATTAAATGACACCAAAGGATAATTTTCTACATTAAAACTTAATATTAATTGAATCCTAAGGTTTGCTATGATACAGCCAAACCATATAAAGGAGGCATTTAAAAGAACAGTCTATCACTGTATGCAGGGGGTAAAATTGGGCAGTAACTTAGGCCTAGCCAATGTAAAATCTTTCAAGAACCATGCCTAAACAGGATTTTTTGGTTTAATAAATTGTAATGATTATCATTTCAGACTTGCAGATTTGGCATTGGAGTTTGAGTTAGAGAAAGCTCCATCAATCAGAGAAATTCTGTCTGTTGTCATCAACAGAGATGATGTGGAAAATATAATAAACAAACCAGTAAGATAATATTGATAATCTGTCAGGATTTACCATATATTCCTCAATACAACAGATGTACATTTATTTGACAATCATGACATACTTTCCACTGTATTTTCAATGTAATTTAAGGACCAAACGCATGGGATTTTTTTTGCAAAAATGTAAGGTAGGTAGACTAATTGCATTTATCAGAAAATGAACACAGAAGCAATGTAGAATAATCAAAGGACTAGGTTATAAAGATATATAGGTATATTGCACAAATATTTTTTATCACTTCCTTGAACAAAGATCTATCTATATTAAAATAAATAAATAAAATGGTTAAGGATTTGAATAATGAAATAACACTGACGAACCTTTATGCTTTAAGTTTAAACAATTTGGAAATATCTTCTATTTTTATAGGGAAGACAATATAGAAGTTCATCAGGACAAGATATTGCAGCCACTAGAATACAATCGGCTTGGAGAATGTTCAGGGACAGGTCAGAGTATCTGGAATACAGGAGAAAGAAATGGGCAGCTGGTGTCATTGCCATCTCATGGATCATGCATATTAAAATGTCTAAAGTCAGGGAACAACTTCACCAAACTAGAGATGATAACCTTGAGGCGTTCAGAAGAAGGGCAAAGGTCAGTTATATATTAGATGTACAAATGTATATAGCACTCTCATGTTATCTTGTTCCAAAAGTAATTTCATAATTGAAAACAAAAGTAGGAGATTCAGATTTTTTTATATGTTGACTGTCTTCTTGTTAATTAATATTTCAAGTAGACTGGAATTACTGTCAAATAATAAAAAAAATAAGGAGTTTGACTGAATTTTGTAATCTATCATATTTTATGAATCTGATCATGAATAAAAAAAATATTAATTTGCAATATTAAATAAAGATACTTTTATTATTTTTTTTCTATCTTTCAGAAATTTGCAATGTCTTGGGATCGCATAAAAAATTCCAGGAGAGTTATTATACACATTCCTTCTCTTGGGTTGTCACAAGATATCAGAGATAATATCAATGACTTTGCAATCAGACAGAATACACAAATGGCTCGGTTGTGTGATATTAGAGGTAATTATATACAATCTTCTCTATTCAAAGCTTCAGGGAACTATATTTTATAAAAAAAAAAAAAAAAGAGATGTTTTATGGTTGTAACCCAATGTGGGAAATTTTTAAATATATTTTTTTAGGAAAATCTTTTCTTAGTTTAAGAACTTTAATTAAAGAGACACAGTGTAAAGTATGTTGACTTTTTGAAGCCATATCCGCAAGTGTTACCCTTGACTCAAACATATTTCAGTATGTTCTACCATCTGTCCTATTTTGTTTGATAGGGAAGCTTGAACAGTATTCATGTTCCTCAGACACAATCTTCTTTTATTTGTTTAAAGCTTTACGATGAAAAAATAACAGAAGAGAAGGACAAGCCAAGACAATAATAGGAAAATTATTTTTCAAGACAAACTAATGCCCATTTTGAGTAGCAAAAGTAAATCATCAAATCTTTTGATATGTAGTAATTGTCCCTCCACTTTAAAAAAGAATGGGCTTTCTGTTTTACATCCGTTTATTCGTCTGTCCATCCCATGATTAAATATAATTGAAACTACATCATAAGGATTTCTGAAATTTGGTTTCAGGGTTTATACAAATTAGCTATCCTGTGTGATGCGCCACTTTCATCAGTTAACAACTTTCTTGGCAGGCAGGGCTATCATCAGTAAGCAGTAGCTCTCAGTTTCACCTGTTGATTTCTGTTTCAGATCCCAATGTAGATGTGATTTATGTGTCTCCTGTTCCCATACACGATGAAACAGAGCAGTATTATTCCAAACTTTTGGGTCTGAAGCATGCGGTAGATAGTGGAGAGGTTGAGGATCAAGCAAATATGGGGGAGAGATATCATGTTATCATGCCAGAGGCTATAAATAGCTTCCAGGTAAACACTTTAAATCAAAATCGATCTGATTCTATCAATTTTCTGTCAGCACAATGTGATTAAAATCATATCAACAAAATTTTGAAGATGTCCATTTATATGTAATTCCTTTCGAAATTACTGAAATTAAGTAATGGTGTGTTAACAACAATGATATGCTAGTTAGCGTGCAGTTAAGTGAAATATGGTTCTTGTACATTGTGTAATTTGAGATTATTATTTACCATTCAAATTTGTCTATTTTATTATCACTAGAATTTATAAATTAAATCAGACACAATTTTGATATTTAAGACATCTTTTTCAGTTCTAGAGAAATATCTCTATTTTGATGAAGTGTCTTACATTTTAAAGACTTTGTTTTCCAAAAAATGTTTTAAAGAACTACAACAGAAAACAGTCCTTTTGCTGCTTGAGGAAAAAATTAAATGTGCAAACATGTTCAATCATTTTTATGTTTTAACCATCTATTTCAGACTGCAACAGGTGTTAGTATCTATTACACTTTGCGTTAGGGTTGTTCCATTAAAACATGGATAATACCAGGGGAAGGCATTTTATGAATGGTGTAACCATCTTAGAAGATAATTTTAGAACTTCTCTTACACTTTCACTTTACAAAAACACCCACTTAAATATGAGATTCTGATCTGCCTTCCCTTGATCCCATGTATGATAATATGTAACAGCCTTTATGTTTTTATATTATTATTTGAATTATAATGATAATTATCACTATCATTGTTATTTTTATTGTTATTATTTTAATTATTATTATTTGCATAACTAGTTGTTGATGATTTTCATAATTCATGAATGAATATAAAGTTACTTATAAGATCATATCAGTATATTAATGATATAGTACTTTAATCATCTACTTTTAATCATGTATTTATGGGAATGTAAAAGGCAACAGAGCTTTATATATTTAAATTTTGACAAGGAAAAAGGCTTATATATTTTATATAAAGGCTAAAACAAATATAATGAGGAGGACTAATAAGTGTATGTTCATTGGAATAAAAAGATAATTATGGTTTAATCTTTGGTTTCCCTCAATTACATGAACATTATGAAACTTATTCACAATGCTTATGACCACCAAACACAGGTATTTTTTGTTTTGATATTGTAGAGATCACTTTTGCTGGTCTCCACTTATGTCCCTTTATAAATGGATTTTTTTTTCTAAGTTTACTTTTTCCACTATCAAATATACATTTAGTAGGGTCAATTTCACTGTTCTTGAGTTTTGTCCCTTTATATATTTGAATAGAAAATGTCACTTTCACTGTTCTAGTTTTGTCCTTTTATACATTTAAATAGAAAATGTCACTTTCATTGTTCTAGTTTTATTCCTATACGGATTTAAATAGAAAATTGATGAATTTACATTATATTTACAATAGATACATTCTTCCTTTATTGATTGATTGTTATACCTGGCAAATTCTATTTGGAACCATAAAACTTTATAATTAAATTACCTGCATTCCTACATGTTAATATAGATTTTAACGGTTTTTACCTTTACCTCTTACCTTGTTTATCATCAGAAAAGAATAATATTTTTACGTTAAGAAAAAAAAAACTTTTAATTTTACATGAATACAAAGTTACATTTTTATTTTTATTTTTCAGGGTCACCGATTTTGTTTGTCATCACTTCTGAAGTACAGTCCAAGAGCTTTAAGAAGAATAAAAACATTAATTAAAGGACGAGAGGCTTACATTGTAACTGGTGTACCACACAAGGATGACTTAGCTATAGCAGACTTTTTAGACGTTCCTATCTTGGCTCCAGAGCCTGAAGTAGCACATCTTTACTCTACTAAATCAGGGTGTAAACGTATCTTTGCCAGTGCCAATGTAGAAATGCCTCCAAGTGAATATGATGTATATAGTCTGGGTCAGGTAAGATTTTTTAATATGATAGATTTAATTAAGGAGAAATAGAAATAGATATCGATATAGAAATTTACAATGCTAATCTTTATGTCACATCTGGCTTTTGTGAAGCAAAGTGTCAAATCAACAGCAAACATCAAAAATTATAAATTATAATTTTTAAACTTTACTTAGACTCATTGTAAGTTAGATAATCTTCACTAAGGCTCATTTGTAATGAACAATACATACAAACTCTTCAGAATTATTTTTTTGGAAAACACAACCCGTGTTGTTACTTAGGTTCTGATTGTTAATTCAAAAGATAAAACAATGCAGCTACATGTATGAAGGATAATTTTGCCAGATGAGTGATTCTGGCTCCAAAGAGCCTCTAGTTTTATTTTAAGTATTGGAAGCAGTTTACATCTGATTGTCAAGAATTCAATAAATGCCTTGAATGCAATAAACTTGTTATATATGTAAGATATTTTGTGCTTTTATTTTTTCCAGTTACATGAAAGTTTAGCTCAGTTAGTTACAGAAAATCTGACAGTACGTAGATGGTTATTTAAATTGGACGATGAGTTTGATGGACGAGGGATAGCTTATTGTGATATTGCAGACCATTTGCAGTGTTATCCATGGGCATTAAAAGAATCGAGGAGATATGGTGATAAATGGGACCGTAAATGGGCTCAGGTTAGTGAACAATCACATAACTGAAATGTTTAGATAGTATTATTATTCCTTGATACAATTTCCATAAAAGTGGGCTTGATAAAACCGCATCATACAACATCCAAAGAAAATCACAATTATTGGTTGATTTGTATTGTGCCAAAATTCAAACTGCAAATTTCATAAGCTATTGAAACAAAAGGTTGTGAACTGTTATCTATAAATAAATGTTTTATGGAATCTCAATTGAAAATAAGGGAAGTAAAAACTGCTTGGCAGCCAAACATGAAAGGGTGAATTCTAAAAAGGGAAAAGTGATGGATTGCAATAATGTTTTTAGTGTGATAAACTGATCTTTAAGCTAATTCAAACAAAAATGTGTTGTGTTCTGTGTTGTATTAATTTTCTTTATATTTAATTTGTTGTTGTATTGTAGGAAGCTGCTTATATAAAGATACATGCAGAAATTCCAGAGGTGCTAGCAACACATGCAAAGCCAGTAAATACAAAATTATATCCTACATGGGATTCTTTCCTTGATGCATTCCTTAGTCAAGGTAAGGTCTAAAGATGTACACTTTTGGGCCCCCCGTTTTCTTGGAAAAACTTGGTTGATTATATAAGGAATCACTGGAGCATGACAGGAGCTGGCCCCCTCTTGGGCAGTTAGTGGGCCCCACTGTATATATATATATATATATATACATATATATGTGTCTATATATAGATTAGTGTTAACTGAATGTCTGACATGTGATAAGACAAAGATTTGTATCACTTTTTTTGTGATTTGCAATTTCAATTGGCCAAAATTACTAGACTCATGTGGTTTTATTATTTGTTCTAAAATTCACATCATCACAAAACTTAATTACACTAACAGATATCTTGATTTTTATAGTAAGTTGGTTATTAGAATGTCAAAGTGCTTTTCACAAAAAAATCTTAAGAGTGAAAATACTTGCATATACAATTTAGTATAACTTACGAAAATGTTTAAGCCATAGATTTGTTGCGAAATGAGTGGCAGAATGTGCATATGTTATATATTCTTATTTGACAGGTGGAGTTATAGAAGCCTGTCCTCCATCAGATACAACAACAACTATATCAGTAGATATGTTAATAGAACCAACAGGAAAATTCAATATAGTATGCCTAGGTGATCAAATTCATGCAGATACACCTTTCAGTTGCTGGGGTGTGTCCATACCGCAGTCTTCTATAGAACCTGATGATTTGAACGTTGCTTGTAAGAGAGTGGCTGAAGCATGTAAATCTAGGGGGATTCTGGGACATTTCTGTGTAGACTTCATCACATTTATTGATCCTAAAACGGTAAGTGGTTACTGAATTTTAATTTTTGAAGTAATGATGCAAAGGACTAATTTTACCAGTGTCATACATGGAAACATATAAACGATGCAAGTTTAAAAAGTCTCAACTAAAAGATTCTACCATGTGCACTTCATGAGATATGATATTTGTCCTTTTAAAATACTTTTAAACACACAGTTGTCAATGCATTTAGAATATGTAATGTCCACTTTAAAAGTAAGTGAAAAAAAATGTGAATCAATAATGATGCAGTGGTAGAATATGATTTCCCACTGTTATTTGACCAATTGTTAATCTAGTTATATTAGCGATTGCAAAGAACTGTATATGACTTCATCATATAGTAGGTGTTTTTGCTATGTTTTCATAATGGCAAATTCAGAAATCACCAAAGAAGTATTACTGGGGTGCATTATGATTAAACTCATTAACTCTTAATCTATTTTAGTTTTAAGTTTTATCATATTTTGATAATCAAACCTATAATGATTTATAAAACAAAAACAAACAAATTCATGGTTTATTTTTTTTATTTTTTTCAGGAAACCCAGAAGTTATGGGCCTTGGATCTAAGTTTACATTTTAGTGACAGTCTGTCTATGTATCAGTTAATGCAGTACGTCAGTAATGGTGCTCTAGATACTACTACTCATGAGTTCAATGTTCCAGCACCTAAATCAGATAGTACAAAACGAAGAAGAAGAAGGCTAGCAGGAGAGAAAGAAGAGGTGAGTCTGATCATTGTTACGATCTCAACTAAATGTCCTATTATTCATTTTTGTTTTAATTCTATTAAATCTCTGTAATCTCAGTGCATATTCACTGTTAAAACAGCTAAATTGTTTTTTTGGTTTTTTTTATTGATAAAAGAACTTTTTTTTTGGTAAATTTTTTAATAAGCACAAAGGCTTTTTCAATAAGGTGCAATTACTTTCTAGAGAAATTATGTATATTTTAAACCTTTTTGATTTAATTGAGTTAGAAGGATACACTACCAAACTTTATTACCATTTTGTTTAATTTTGTTTATTTGTATGTTATTTTAGGCCCCACCAAACACCAGTAGATATGGAGTAATGAGTACAAAGCTATTACACACAAACTTAGCAGTGGTACATTACAGTGTGTTCTTCCAGATGTGTAGAGCTCATGGTATAGGCTATGATATTAAGGTAAATTATTCACACAAACTTAGCAGTGGTACATTACATTACATTTTAATGTAAATAATGGTGCTATTCATGACAAAGAGATTTAATTGAAAGAATTTTTCTGGTTTGAATTTTTAAATGGACTACAAAAAATAAGAAAAAAAAGACGTCAAAGACTTACGGATCAAGACAGCTAAGAAAAGTTATTTCTTTTGATACTTTTTATGTTATTGCCAAGAAATCATTGTTATTAAAATACTTGTTTTCAAGAATCACAACTGAAGCTATTTAACTTTTACATTTTGTATGTAGGTGAAATTTTTCTTGTAATTGACTTTATGGTTACTAAATTTATATTTCAGGAAAAACAAGGCACAGTGTTCACATTGATTGATAATACAAAGAGAGAAAGATTAGGAATGCTGTAAGTTTGAAAGAATTATTTAGATTTTTGTATTTAATAAAAGCTAGGAGGAAATTAAATTACAGGCATGAAGGTCTACTACAATGTGCATGCTCTGAAATTTGCAGTATGTTAATTTGTTTGCTTTTCCTGGCTTACAAGATGTATATGGCATATAAATTGTGACAGGACTGATTATTTTACTGGTTTGAGATATGTTATTGAAAACAATTACAGAAGAATTCAGAAGGAAATCATAGTCATGTCAATTTCAAAGTTAACAATGAGCCTCCTGCAAAATATTTAAACTCCATATATATATTTGTATGGAAACCTCTTTCTCAGAAAATGGTAAGAAACAAGATCAGTGAATAGCTGTCAAAGCTTTATTTTTTAATCATTTTTTAAAGGGTCATCATTCTTAAAAATAATCAACTAGCACTCAATTTATTAAAAACGTGTATAATTTGATGTTTATTACAGAACAATAGGTGATGACCTGAAGTCATCTCTAGCTAACTTTGCCAGGAACTTGTCAACTATACATCAAGAGATATCAGCACCTAACATGCAAGGCGAAACTAATTTCAAGGTAAGCATTATCTTTGGGTTTAGAGTGTAAATAAATGAAGAAAGAAATTAGAACATATTATTATAATACATTGTATCATAAAAAACTTTACCCCAAAAAGATATTTTGCTACAAAATGTATTTTACAAAGATGTTAATTTGTGTTGAATATCTTTTTGAGTAAAGCCTTTGGTGAAATCTATACCTGTAATTTGACCAGAAATTATGCATGAATTGACCAATTTGTTATTTTTTAGGTGAAATAGTTAATTTTTATGTGTCAATGACATTTTGCCATCAAATGTGACCTTTTTGCACTAATGTGCCACTATAGTAATGGCTTATATCTGCTCCTTTATGAATCAATAAAAAATAAAAAAAAAAATAAAAATAACTCCAAGTCATCTTTATTGTGGATACTGACAATGACATTTTTATTGTTAATGCCAGTCAGTATTGTTTTGAAATAACAAACTAAAAATCTTTGAAATAATTGTATAACCAAGGAAAGATAACACCTATTTAAACATACATGATTTCCATTATAAAGTATGGATACTATTTGGAAGATCCTGATGCTATTGCACATTCAGAAGCAATAAAGGTAAAAATTGTGTTTTTGGATACAGAGGGAAAGGAAAACAAATGTATTTACACAGGAAATCAGGTCAAACTGCATTACTTGCACAATTTTGAAATAAGGGAAATTGTAGCACTTTGGCAACTGTTCATGTAGATAGGTATTAGGGATTCAGTCTTTTATATTATTAGATAGATTTATTACTCAGATATATGTGATACGAACCTTTAAACACTTTTACAATTTTCAATCCAGATCTTCCAACCTTCACAGAAGGATTGCACACATATTTGAAGTTATGAACCTGTTTATATTGAATTGTTTGAAGATCTTTTATACATTTTGCTGAATTTAAGATCCTTTTCACTTTCAGCAAAACTTACAAAAGACACAACCTTTTTTTGTAATCAAATCCTTCAGTTTTCAACTGAGATCCTGAAACCTCACAGAAAATTGCTTACATTTTGGTCACCTGCTTTAATAAAATTTTGTCATTTTTTTAGCAAAATTTGCCAAAATTTACCAAAGTCAGTACCTAATTTATGAATTCAACTCCTTCAATTTTCAACACCAGATGAATGAAATCTAATAAGTAAATTTCACACTTATAGAAGCTGAAACTGCTTACATGGAATTGATGGAGAATTTTTAACATTTGTACAGGCTTGGGAACTTGCTTATTTTTTTATTTACATATTATAATTCTGTATGCTTCAAATGTTCATTGCATTCTCCATTTGTTTAAAGTCATATGAAACCTCAAATTAAAAAAAAAAATTGCATATGTTTTTTATAACAAAATGGATATTGTCATTATTAAACTTATGTACACATTACTTTTTTCTGAAGAAAATTCTTCAATTTGTCCACATTTAGAAGACGTTTACTTTTTTTAATTGCTTGCTTCCAGGAAGGCCGAAGCAATTCGCCAACATATATTTTGTATCCAAAGTGACCTCAGCTTGACCCTTCTCGTAAAAATCTGGTGATCGCAATACGTATGGATCTGTCATTTAACTAAACTATTATCTTGATTGTACATGTTATACACGTGCTCAATATCCATGTCTCTTTGTTGATTGTTTACTATAAGGTGACAATAGGTAAACTACGGCTTTAAAACACGACAATTAATGAGCGGCCATATTTTCAATTCATAACAGACTGAGAGAGAAAAAAAATGGCGATTGTACGATATTTTTGCGTAAAAAATGATAAAATCGTGCACAGAAGACTAAGTTTATGATATATACATGCATTGGTTCAAGAACTTGATAAACATTATTTTTCACCAGTCTCTCGTTTCATATGACTTTAAGAACCATTCTATGTGTAATCTGGCCATATGATTTTTTATTATTTTTTTTTAAATCACTTATAAAGTTCAAGTGCACAACTAAAACTGTAAACTTGCATTTCATATTTCCTAGCTTAGGACATACATGCACTCAGGACAGTCAAGATACATGTTTAATGACCTCAATTAAATTGTTTATTTAAAATATGCACATGTATCATAGGGATAATTTTCCCTCACATAACGTGTTGCCACGTCTGACTGTCTGTCCATCCGTCCAGTCTTGTTAGCGCTCTCAGAGGTACAATTCGTGGCAGATTTTTTAAAACTTATACTATAGGTTGATGTCAGCAATACCTGGGATAAGTTCTAAAATGGTGGATGATTGCCTAGTTTGAAAAGTGTTATTCCCCTTAGAAATATTAAACTTATGGAAAAAGGGCTCTCACCAGTACAAGTTTTGCCAGATTTTTATAAAACTTATACTATATAGGTTAAAATCAGCAATATCCTGGACAAGTTCTAAAATGGTGGACGAATGACTTTTTTAAATGATTTATGCTCTTCCGATATGTTTTAATAAGTGCAACACGGGGGACATTGGAACTCTGTTCTTTTATTCAATATATTAATTTAACTGATATTGATTTTTCAGAGTGCTATAAAGGATGTTGAAGCAATTTTGAACATTACGATTGAAAATGCTGAGGAATATGAAGAAATACAGAAAACCTCATGAGTAATAACAGAAATACAATAAATTGCAATATTCATCAATTAGTGAGAAATATACCAGGAATGTGTATTATGTGTCTTTTTGTTAACATTACCTATTGAAGTTGAAAGAGGAAAAGAAATAATGTAGAATTATTTCTCATTGTTCTAATATACCAGCATTTATTCAAATGTCAGGTACTGCATTTGATAGTTTAATATTGTAAATCTAATCAGGGTTTAATTATTAACACCATTTGTCCTGGTCAATAATGTGTATTCATCTTAAAAACTCTCCCTGTATGTTATGATTTTATTTGTTATATCTGTGATATATTGAAGTATTCTGTGATAGAAATTGCTTTTATTTTTACAATATAATGTTAAGTCTTAATCCGTCCAGGTTTAATCTAACTCTTTAAATTTTATTCATATATACCAATTCCAAGTTTAGATATCATATTTTTATGTTTGTTTGTTGTTTCATTTGTGTAGTTTAATTTTATACTGTCTCACTTTCAGTCGTTGTACAATCGTAGAGATAAAAATCAGTTTTGAAAGTAAATTTTTCTAGATTGAATTGGTTATCTGAATTTAACTTTTTTGTTACTTAGCATTCATTTAGACATAACAATTGTTACAGTATAATTACTCACTTTCAGTATTTTATTTAAACATTCCTTAGGGTATATTTTATGTTCACCATTGCTAATGTTAGGTACATTTCAGTGTTCCAAATTATCTTATGCCTAGTTTAATAAGTTTATATGTACTATTTTTCATTTTTTTTTCGCACTTGAATCAAAATCAGCAATGCACAATGTAGATAATTTATGTAAAAATTGTCGTTGTTATACAAAGCCTTTTCTGTGATTCTTAAGATTAATTTGTCATTGAACATTGTTAAAAATCTTATCTCACTATTGTACATAAAATGTTCCAAATCATCTCACTTTTGTACATATTGGGCACATTTCTAGTCATATGTGTGTGCACAACTAATATATTGGTTATCATGATGTATTGAAGTGCATTTATTTATTTAACCTTGAAAGGTGCTGCAATGATATACATTAGGCCTGTATTGTATTTATATGTTTAATTAACTAATTATAAATTAGGTTAGTGGAGGTAAATTCAGTGACAGTGTTACTGTTTCACTGTGAAACAGCTTTTCATAGATGAACATAAATAAAAATGTATACTGAAATGATTAGTTTTTTTTTAAATAACTTTTATTTTTTGTGTTTGATGTTTTAATCAATACATATACAAATAAAACTGATATATTGACAAGTACAGCTCCATTAAAAGGTAACGGACAAGGTGTGGTGATGGCCATTTGTATGTTAATACATGTGTAGTAATAATTTCCTGCTTTTGTTAATAATATGATTAACAACTTTAAATAAATATTTATGTTTTAAGAATGTAAAAATTTGCACCTCTCTGTTAAGCTTATAAAGGTTTTTGAAGAAAGCAGATTCAGGTGTCAAAAATTTAAAAAAATCTGCATTTCTGGTGAAATGACAATTTAAGAAGGCCTTTTGAAAGGTTCAAAAATATGTATGAGAGAAATGAAATTTAATCTTTAGTGTGTTTTTTTAATAATTCAAATACTTATAAATACTTTACAAATGAATGATTAATTTCTGCTTATTTAGGGACCGAAAAGGTCACTTACACCTTGTCTTTTGGTTTTTGTGTTGTTCTTGTAAATTTTTCTTTACTTTTTTTTTTAATTTTAAATCAATTTTCTTATTCTGTGATTAATTTATGTTTAACCATTTATTGTTACGTTATTTTTATTAATTTAAACATTTTCTTTATCTAGTGTTACCTTTAGGTAAAACAAAGTCTGTGGTTGTAATGGATCAAAACATAAATAAATATTATAAGAGATTATGAAAAACTTTGTCTAGTCATATTTTAGATTTTTCCATATGAGAATTCATTCTACAGCTGAGAGGTCTAATTTGTTACTACTGTAATCACTAGCCAGTCAACACTGAGGTTGTGATTTCAACCCCTGTTCATGCAAGTGCACTAGAATAGGATTGTACGTTTTTATATCAAAGGTGGTTTTCTCCTGGCACTACAGCTTCCTCAACCAATAAAAACTGGCAGCCACGAAATAGCCATAAAGTGGCATTAAACACCAAAAATCAAAATCTAATTCTACAGCAAATGACATCAGGAATTTGTTCAGTGTTTGGACCAATGCAATGTTAACTGGATGACAATACTAACTGATGGGGGGATGTCACCTAAAGGTTCATTTTCAACTAGGTGACAGGGGTCAAGATATAAAATGTGCGAAACGATTGGCATATGCATAGAATAATATTATGTGATACAATTATGTCAAACTCCTTTCTTGGAACACTTCTTTTTGTTATTGGAAACATTCAAGTAAGAGTTAGAAGTGCAATACAATAAGTACAGCATATTTTGTACATAATAAAACTGATCGTATTGAAACTAGGGTTGAATATTTTGATGAACTCTTGTGTTTCTCATTAAACTGGATAGCAGTGATCAACACACTCATTCAAATGATATAAGAGAAGTTGGCTGAATGAACACAAAATATTTTTACCTCTACTGACCCAAAGAGCCAAGTGAGCTTTTCCCATCACTTGTTTTTGTTGTCATCTGTCAAAGTTGTCTATAAAGTTTTACAAAAATTATCTTCTCTGAAACTACTGGGCCAAACTTAACCACAATAATAGACCACTTTCGAGTTCATCCGTCACCGGAAAAAACTCGTCAATTATACACGCCTTTATGACGTCATTTACCATATAGAGGGGGTCGCCTGTATCCCTGCACTATTTACGTTCATCAAGCTTCTTAGTGATCGTCATTGTGTAGGATAAAATAGAAATAATGGTTGTTCTGTAGGTACTTAGTGACAATTCCCTAATGACAGCAATGCTGATTGTCAATTTTGAGATTTCAATTTGCCGAATAATTCGTACAATATAGAATTATAGTTTTCCAACCACTCACTCAACATTGGAATGGAAGTGACGACGCCCCTAAACGCACAAATGACGTTCACTAAAACCAGAGTTTTTGACGGAAATGCATCAAACTCGAAAGTTGTCTATTATATTGAGATCAAGCTTTAGAAATGTACCTTTTTTGTGTTAATGGAAAGAACTAAAGATAGAGAGAAACTGTAAACAGAAAAAAATATCAGCAATACAAGATCAACATATAAGAGTTTTTGTTCTATTCAAGTCTACAATGTTTGAGTATTAATATTATTGAAGCTGCATAAAGACTTAGGTGAGCAACATGGGCTCTTTAGATCCTCTACTTTATATAGGTATACATAAATGTTTTCCTGGTGGACCACTACTCTTTGTAACGTGAGACTTATTGTTCCCCTTTTTGAAAAAGGCTAACAGGAATTATCAAAAGTATTGGACAGTGCAATTGACCAAACCTATTGCTAATACTCAACTCCTCTAAAACAAATGGAGAAACCAAGGTATTATTAAAATGGAGTGCACATGGAAGAAATATCTCACTGCTTTTCAAACAAAATAAAACCAATTATATCACACATGAAATAAATCTGATAATTTCACTCCTCTGAACTTCAGAAGTCCTACAAAAATGAGTGCTGTCATGACATAATCAGAAAATTTGCATCAAAACAAATTGAGGATATGTATGAAAGGATATAATTCCCTACATTTTCCATTAAATAGTCTAATAATTAACCAGGGCAATGTAATAACAAGAATGCTTTGTCTGAAAAACACTCATATTTAGTCCATTCCTTGCTTCCATTCATGAATTCAGGTGTTGTTCTGTCGCTTGTTGAAAATGTTTATTTATTGACTTGTTTTCCTAACAAGAAGAAAAGGAAAATGTTTCTATTAAAATTTCTTAGAATACTCTTTCTATGAGCACATTTTAACTTACCATTGTAAATGATCCATGCAAATGAGGATAAGGTCATTTTGACAGGCCTTCATGTACACTTTACAATTGTTCCATACATAAAACCATATGCAATTTATTGCTTATAGAATCTAAGAAACATACCCAACAATGAAGGCCAATGAATCATGTAAATGAAGAAATAAGGTCCGATGAACATTACCAGACAGACATGTACACCTTACAATAATTCCATACACAAAATATATTTAAACTATTGCTTATAATATTTATAATCTAAGAAACAGAAACAGAATTGACCTATGCATGTTAATGAGGTCAAGGTCAGATGAAACGTATAGACAGACATGTATGCCTTACAATCATTCTATTCACCATATAAATATAAATGACCTACTGCTTATAGTATCTGAGAAAGACCAACATGAACTTTGACCAATGAACCATATAAACTAAGTCAAGGTCAGATGATACCTGATAGACATGAACACCTTACAATCATTCAATAAACCAAATATAGTTCACCTTCTCCTATTGCTTAAAGTATCTTATAAACAGACAAAAATCCCCCCAAAAAATTATCATTGATCACTGATCCTACTAATAACATGTGAGAAATTTACATGACAAAAAACTGCAGTTTTTTAACCAGTTGCTGAACCATGAAAATGAAGTCAAGGCAATAAAACATAAAAATCCTTGGTCAATATGTGCAATTCATTACAAGAAGACGGCAGTACTGAATAGAAACATTTTCTTCCAGATCTAGCTCTCCATCGGAAATGGGATATTCATGTATATGATGGCTCATATCAGTTCAGAAACTTGCACGTTTGGTTTGCTTTTCCAGATTGAATTTAGGGTAGCAAGTGAGGTCAATTTTACATAATGTTTCAAACCCCTATTCTAGAATAAACTGTTATCACAGAGATGTTTCGCCTTTAATGCAAATGTTGCAATTAAAATAGCAATACTATAACATGTAAGTTATACAAATATTCAAAGTCGATAACCTAGACTGACGGTATATGGCTAAACAATCTCCATGGAAATGAGATGTGCCAATGCTAATACAACTGCATAACAAATATCAATGACTTATAATAAGTCGTTCCCTTTAAATAAATATTAACTTGTAAACTATGAAAAAGTTTCAAAATCAATGAACCATGATGAGGGGGTGGAGCTATTATAATCTCTATGTAAACAATACTTGCTAATGCTTATATACTTGCATACAAAATATCTCTGACATAGCATCATCAGTTTACTTTAACTGATCTAATCACAAACTAATACATGTAAACTAAGCAAAAGTTTCCAAGTAAACACACCATGACTGAGGCGGCAGGGCCCAATATTCTCCATGGAAATGTGATGTGCTAATGTAAATACAACGGAATACCAATTAACATTGGCCTACCACTAATGGTTTCCACTGAACTGGTCTAATCACAATCTAATACATGAAAACTATGCAAATTTGACCATGACTCAGGGGTAGAGCCAAATAATCTCCATGGAAATGAGATATGCCAATGCTTTTACAACTGCATACTAAATACACATGTATCACTGACCTACCACTAGTGGTTCCCCATAAACTAACCTAATCACAAACTAATACATGTAAACTAAGCAAAAGTTTCAAAGTCAATAGACCATGACTGAGGGAGAAGGTCCAAATAATCTCCATGGAAATGAGATTAGCCAACGCTTATACAAATGCACACCAAATAACATTGACCTTCCACTCGTGGTTCACCATTAACTAGACCCAATCACAAACTAATGATGACGCTACTGCCAAAACAGCATATCTACGTCTCACTTTTTGACTCCCTCAAGGAGAGACAAAAACAACCCTTTCCAGTCCAATTATGAAAACCTCATCATTCAAAATTGTATAGCAGATTAATATTTTCAATCTGCTAGTATTTATAAATTTGTGTTCCTCACTTCAAGGTCTATTTAGCAATATTGATCTTGAAGAATTAGTAATTCACCAACATTATTAAGACTAAATAGTTCTTGTGGTCATGCCAATCTTACAATGGTCACTTGTTTCAGGGTTTCATGTTTTATTCTGGATTAGTGCTATTATGTGTCTATGCTCATAAGAGTGGTTGTCTCAATTTATCCCATGTTTAAGGTTCAATGATTCTTCTACTAATTAGAGATAAACAACTATTCTTTTTAAAAAAAATAGCTGAGGAGAGCGAAACACAAACAATTCGCAGCTTCTTTGTCACATTACACAAAATATATCTCCTATCATGATGAAAAAGATGTTATCTTTATAATAAAAGTCCAAGAACTGTTATAAGATCAAATGTGTTAGAACCCAAAATAAAATAAAAAATCTTTAGAAACAAACGTCAAAATTATTCAATCGCGTAGTGGAATGAACTATTTGTGGATTCTTATAAATTCCATAGAACTTTTGGACTATTCTAAATCTCAGTCTCTTTCTGATATTAATTCTTACATACTTTTAATTTTTTAACCCTGTATGCTAACATTGCCCAAGGGAAATTTTAAAACTGTTTTTATAAACATTGAACGACAAAAATATGTGACGTATAAAATTTTCTGACGTCAGACACGCGAATCCATGAATGTGTTTGTAGATAAATGTTTTTGTGTTCTGTTAAATTGTTCCTTTTAAAATTGTTACACAATGATGACTGCTGTACCCATATTTTGACTATTTTATTTATTATGTCTGTTTAGTTCACGCATCATTGTAAATATAACAGAATTTGATGAGACTGTCAACAAAGTGAGAGGTTTAATGCTATAAAACCAGGTTAAATCCATTATTTTCTACATTTGAAAATGCCTGTACCAAGTCAGGAATATGACAGTTCTTGTCCATTCGTTTTTGATGTGTTTTGTCGTTTGATTTTGCCATGTGATTGTGAACTTTCTGATTGGATTTTTCTCTTGAGTTCAGTATTTTTGTGATTTTATTTTTTTTGTTATTTTAGAACTATAGACCAATTTGAAGGTCAACATCCTAACCAGAAAAATAGCCAAAACTGATGTACTTTAATTAACTTTTATTTCATTGCAGACATAAAACAGTAACAATCAACATGACACTTTGAGTTTTAATATCTTGGATATCCCTCTGGTGTTTGATGAGATGGTACACAATGCAGAAATTGACATTTATCTCCATAATTACACATTCCCCTTTTAATAAAATGTCTGCATAGATCTTTCCTCCTTTCTTCAGGTTTTTTTGCTGTAATCCAAGAGGCCTGCTTTTTAAGTTTAGGATTTGATGTTTCCTGCAAACATTTTAATCGGTTTTTAATATAAATAAATACAAATAACATACAAATACAAATACAAATGTCATACTCAATACTGTAAATTCAGAAATTATTGAGGTTTTTATTATTGTGAAAAATGCGAGTCATAAATGCAATAATTTCAACTCGCATTTTGAAATATTTTATATGAATTTAACAGGATTTAAAATTGCATTTAAGTCTAAAATGACAAACTCGCAATAATAAATGCATGCAATAATTTCTGAATTTACAGTATTCATTTTGCTGAGATTAATAATCTCCAGTATAAAGCAGATAATATGTAAGTATATACATAGAAAGCAATGGACCCATGAACAGTGGTTTGATACTTGAAAGGACGTTGATTTTATATATAATTTTATCATCATATATCCATTAGGACCCATACATGGCAAAACATAGTTTTTATAGAATGCATTATAAAACTTGTGCTGATGAACATGATAAAAATAACTCCAATACTTATAGAATCTGTAGTTAAATGTATGCCAATTATCTATCTTGGTACTGCAGTAAATGGAAAATATTAGCATAATTCTTTTATCTACACTCAAATTGCAACTTATTGACAAATATAAACATATGAAGGCCTTTGCAAGGTGTATTACAAAATTTCAAGTTTGCACAATTCTTATGGTGGACTACTGGTTAGATGTAAATCAATTGTTTCTGCATCTATCTTAATTGTAATCTACCTCATTCTTCATTGTAAAGTACCAATTTCTTTATTGTAACCTACCTCATTCTGACAAGCACTATTTTCCTGATCTTGATCTGTTAACTCACTTTCTGTAAATTAATAAAGAAATAGAACTTGTTTCAAATTTTTTTAACTTCATGAGAGTCATGAAAATAACAAAATGAAAAGTTTTTTATGTATGAAAAGGTATGTCTTCCCTGTTTCTTTCCTGTTCAAAGATAACACACACTTTATTCTTAAGCAAACTGTATATAAAGTATAAATTTTTAAGTATTCAAAAATCTATAATTTTTCAACAAATAAAGTCAAATACTGCTAAAGAACAGAAAATGTTTCAGTTCTAATCTATAGCATTAAGCCCCAAATATACACAGAAAAAAAGTTTCATAAAATCTTACTAGAAGAAAACTTAAAATAAGCATATTTGATTTCCTTTGTAAATTAACATTGGAAAGGGGAGATAACTCCGCAAAAATGAGTCTTTTTTTTTTGTCAGTTTTTGGTCGATTTTCTTAAAATTCATTTAAGGTATGATTATTTGATGGGGTTATAAATTTGAATTTATTATATAACCTTCTGCTCATGAAATGTACAAAACCAACATGTTATGGGTGTTTCTATTTTTTTGGCACATTTTTCCTTAAAGAAATTGCAAATTTGTGGCTTTGTGACTGACCATTTTGAAAAACTATCTATTAAAAAATTGGTATTGTTTATATCTGTAAATTATATTTGTTCAGCATCTTCCTAGTTTAAGAAACTTTGAACCACAAAAAAAAATGGGCTTGAATATTTTTATCGAATTTGAGATTCTGTACCTTGACATGTTGAAAAATTTAATAAATGTTCAACTAATGAATTAGGAAATCTAGGTTGTAGCAGGATAAAAGATATGAAAACACCTATAGAGTTATTTGTTATACTCTAAAGATGGCTAGAATAGCAAGAATCAATACATTCGGCTGAATTGAAGCTGTAAATTTTGTATCAATTTTTATTGATATTTCTGCCTTTTTGGCAGAGTTATCTCCCGTTTTTAATGCAAATAGAAATTTCAAAACTGTTATTTTTTTAGTCTTCCTTTGTTGGACTTTTTTCTGTGAATATTTCGGGTATAATGCTAAAGATTAAAACTTAAAAATCTTCTATTGCAATTACTTTAAGGTTAGAGTCAAATTTATGCTAGATTGACTGGACTATATATATATTCAAACCAAATTGTTTCCAGTTCTTGTTAGATTTTGCAGAAGTGAACTTTGGATATAAAGTTCAGTAAACTTTGAAGGAAAAATGTAGTGCAAAAGCAATTTTGACATTTGATTTACATTCAAAGAAAAATATTTAATCAATTTCTTAAACTAATATAATGCCAAATTTTGTAACTATCCAATGCAACAGTCTTTTGCTTTAAATTACCACATAATTTTCTTTTCTTCACCTCTTCATTATTGCTATCTGACTCCTTTGTATCATTTCCTTCCTCTTCCTTCATCTGATCCTTCTGTTAAAAATTCAACATTCATTTCAATGCAAAATGTATTTATCAAAGTTGTACAAAAGTCGAACATGAAGAATGTTGTTGTTGTTTATAGTTAACACATGTTTAGTTATTTATAGTAAGGTCGGTTTGAAAGGGGTTTAAAGTTTCATGCACGAGTGAATTTAGGTAGTTTAAAGTCATTCGAGCCATTGCAGTTAAAGTGACCAGTAGCACTTTTCCAAATAAATAATATAATAATTTTATATTATTTATTTTCAGATTTGTTCATCTTTAGTATGCGGTAACCAGTACCAGCTGAGAATGTTCGGTGTATTTACACAAAAACATTTATTTCATTATACATATACGAATAATATAATGTGCACTTGTCTCTGCAAGTGGCTTCTCCCATGTGAGAGTTTGTGGTTATTTGATAAATATTTTATATTCGTTTGAGTTTACGAATTAGAATTTAAGAGTATTTTCTTTAAAATGATCAAATACATTCATTACTCGTACAGTAACATGATCAATTCAGATGTCTATAACACAAAATGAAATTGTAAAGAAATATGTCTAAATTTTATGAAATTAAAACTAATGATTAATAACTGTATCATCATGCCAGTCTATAACTCCCATACAACTTTATAAACACCTGTTTTACAATTTAGTAACATGATAGGGGCAACATTTGGAGCTGGATCTGCTTATCCTTCTAAAGCAACTGCGATCACCCACGGTTTTGGGTGGGTTTCCTGGTGCTCAGTTTTTAGTTTTCTAACTAATGTGTTGTATACTGTTGTTTGTCTTTATAGTGTTTTTTCTTTTGGAGTGTTTTTTTTTTTGCGATAGTGTCGTTAGTGTCGTTTTTCAGCTTTATAAGTTTGATTATCCCTTTGATATCTTTCACCTCTCTTTTAGCTTATTAAAAACTTATATATTTGATGAAAAATAAATGACCTGTTTACTCTTTTTGCCTTGTAAATTCCTTTTTCTTTCCTCCTGTAACTCGTTTGACATGGCACGTGTAGCTTTGGGCTTGGGTCCCCAGTGTGGTTCAGGATTGGCCTGATATCTAAGCAGTCCATCTTTCCTTGATTTTGGATTAGCCTCTGGATGTTCCTCAAATGATACCTTAGTAGTACATTCTTTTTCAAGTAAGGTTTTTATTGCAGTATCTTCATATCTTACTGGTTTAACAGGATGATCTTTAACCCAAGTTCTGATAATGTCCTGTTGAATAAAATGCAAAACATGGTTACCTTAGTATGATTATCAATTATCAGCATAAAGCTAAGTAATATAAAACTTAACTTAAATGTTCCCATAAACAATGATAAAAATGGTATCTAAATCATCTCAAATTCTACAATCAAATAATTCAAAATATTCTATTTTCATTTGTTTTTTGCTGGGTGTATATGCTAGTACTTGTACCCATTTATATTTAAAGTTTTGACAATGCTTCTGGTGTTGTACATTTGTGTTTGAAATGCCTTACACAAGTTTTGCTTTTACATGTGAAGTTTTCCACCATAATTCAGTATTGATAAACACTTTATGATCCCTCTATAATATCATACATTTATGTGTGTAATCAAACATTTATGAAATTTATGAAATTGATCATCGTCATGTACATTAAGTCATGTTGATATAGATAAATATTTTATTATTTAGAATATCTAATTTCATACACTCTAGGACCTACCCATAACACATTGTGAGGAGCATCTGTCTTGATGGAATTCTTCATTGCATGTGACAATGAAACTCTGTATCCTGCATTTAATAAGGCCGATCTGAATTGCAAAAGTTACAAAGCATTACAGACATGACAGATGAAAAGACAACCCATAAAATCATGAACATTAATCTTAATTGAAAACTTGATATCAAATGATTTCAATACTGGTATGTTAAAAATAATCAATTTCAATTATATACATAACCCCATAACTGGATCTCATACCTATACATTTCAAAATGAACTCAGGTTATATTCTAAATGGTCAAAAAGGTCAAGAATAGCATGACTGGTAATGGTATTTCTAATCTACTGTGAAAGTACTTTTATTCGTGGGGTACCAATTTTCGTGGATTTCGTGGATGACTTTATCCACGAATTTAAGTGTCCAACGAAATAAAACAACCAATGTCCAAATCAAGACATGGAAAAATCACCATCGGTAGGTTTGACTAGCTGATATGATCTAAAGAATATATTGAATAACGCCAAATCAGAGAATACTTTAATAGCAGGCACGGAACTACAACCGCATGCAGGATAACCCATTTAATCTTTAATAACCTAAACTGTACAACTTTTGATCTTTTAATTCTCATAAAAAAATATTTTTGATCCATGAAAGTCAGATTTCCAGTATTGCTTTGCAAGAATGATAAAGTGTTCATTTTATTTCATAATCGTTCTCGTACATATGGGAAATAATAGTCTCATGCTGGGCTTGATTTTGATTAAGAATTATTTGACAATTCAAGATACGTTTATAGCATTTGTGTATTTTACTGTTTTCTTTAGGTGACATATTTATGGCCTAATTAACTCCTTAGATGATTTTTAATATGTTGATCACTTTATCATGGGTTAATTAGTGTTATCACTACGATCCACACGGGCCAATGTTTACTTTGCAATTTCCTTCAATCTAGACTATTTGTAACCTTCTTTTCTAAAGGCTTTAATTTTTCCATTTTTTTTTCTTCAAAAACTAAAATCCACGAATTTAAAAACCCACGAACATGTAAATATTGCTCAAACCACGAAAATTGATACCCACGAATTAAAGTACTTTCACAGTAATTTATTTTCTAAATTAAGCATTAAAGTTTGATATTTAGAATTCAAATCTTCATTTTTTGTGTAAAGAATATCAACATGAAAGTGAAATAAAAACATTGTGTATTATAATCACAAGTCATACATTGCCATAAGTATTAAACAATATAGAAACTTTTGACAATTATTTTCTGTATAATTTGTTTTCTTTGTGATACACATACTATTAATACACACTTACCTAAACTGTATAAGTGGCATGGTTTCAGAATGCACAAACCCAAACAGTGAATCTAGCTTGAAGTAAAGTGGAACTTCTTGTAACTCTTCTTTCTGTAGAGTTAACATTCCCACAATTCTCTCTGATGTTTTAAGGGAATCTTTATTATCATTGACTCTGTTTATAACCCTGTCAATAAAATCAATGTCACAAATAGGGTCTGCCCATATAGGTCCACCAATGTGATGCTTACTTCCACAATGCTCACATTTATCTGTAACCGGAGGGCCTGTAGCTGGACTGTACTTGAAGTTACTTCCCTTGGTGGGTATCAACGCACCAATTCTTTGTAGAGAGAATGACTTACACTCATTACAGCTATAAACCATAGCCATTTTACTAGCTGACCTTTTCACTTTACCTTGACCTGTGTGCACCCTAACAAAAACTCTGAAGTAAAAGTCAATGCTGAGTGAAATTAAAGGTACAATGTATCTTGAGTATCTATTAGCATGTGATTCTATACACTGTAGAATTATACGCAAACCCATTTCATGACATGATGTAGTTCTCAAGGACATTGCTCCATATTTAGAGTAACAAGTTTCACCTGCATTCCCACATAAAACAGCAGCATCTGTACATGTTATACACAGTAAACCCCCATCTTTAACAGCTTGAACAGTGGCATCCAAAAACTTTGAAGGACTTCCATAGGGGTCAAGGTCAATTACATCAAAATGGTCCCTGGGATTCCTATTTCTGTACATTACCATAGCTGCGTCATCACAGCTTGAACTGAGCAGTTCCTGAAGATTGTTCTTTTCAATTTTTATTGATAAAAGAAACAGCATTTTCATCAAAGTCATTAGCTATAATGGAATTGACACCAGGAATTTCCAATCCAAATCTCACTGACCTCAGTCCTGAAGCTGATAATCCTTCTAAAATTTTAATTCCATTGTCATACTTCTTTCCAGGTTCTAACTCAACTTCATTTTCATCCTGAACCTTGTCAGTACTTTCATCCTTGACCTTGTCAGTAGTGCCTATCTTTTCATCCTTGACAATAACAATAGTTTCTTTGTTTTCATCTTTTCCATCAATTTCCATACAGTCAGTTTCCTCTTTGACCTTGGATTGTTTAGATTTTTTACCCTCTGTTGGATTTGTTAACCTGTCCCTAGCAAACTGAGATATAACAGCAACTGATAGATCTCTGTTGAATTCCTGTACTGGGTTATAGAAAACATTCTTAGGATACAGAACCTCTGCTTTCCCTTCTTTGACAGTATTACATTCTATCACAACCTCTGACTTTTCTTCTTTTACAGTTTTACATTCCATTTTCTCTGTACTGCCTGGTTTTACTGTAGTACACATAAACCTTAATAGATCTTTTTGATACTGTGAGGTATATAATGGTCTACATAATCCAAATGTCTTGATCATTTCTTATATATTCCATTAGGAAAAGATCTGAAATAAAATGAAAATATGATGATAAAAATAATGATTTTATGATGTTAGGAAACAAAATATTAAAACTTTAAGTACAATGTAATCATGGTAACAATGCATGTGTAACATCTGCCTCCTCTGGTTTTCTTTCTGATTTGCTGAATTCCCTTTAGTTTTTTTGTATTTTCATAGTTTTAAAATAAAACCAGATGCTCCGCAGCGCGCAGCTTTATTCGACCGTAGAGGTCAAACCCTGAACAGTTGGGCAAGTATCATGAGTATGGACACAACATTCAAGCTTGATACAGCTCTGAAATTGGATTGCGAATAAATTGTTAACACAAAATGAATGTGGTCAAAGAACTTATAAAATTTGAATTGGACATTTACCTATTATGGTCCAATGTCCCAAATCTAAATACATGGTTAGATTCAGCATATCAAAGAACCCCAAGAATTAAATTTTTTTATGAAATCAAATAAAGTTCAATTTTGGACCCTTAAGAACTCAATGTGGACCAGTTTGATAAAGGGGCCCAAATATCAAAATTCTAAATACATGGTTTGAATTCAGCATATCAAAGAACCTCATATATTCAATTTTTGTTGAAATCAAAGTTTAATTTTGGACCCCGATTTGGAAACTGGGCCCATAATCAAAAATCTAAGTACATGTTTAGACTCAGTATATATATCAAAGAATCCAAGAATTCAATTTTTGTTAAAATCAAACTAAGTTTAATTTTGGACCCTTTAGACCTTAAAATAGGCCAATTTAAAAATAGGACCAAAAATTAAGAATTTAAATACACGGTTAGATTCAGCATATAAAAAAAAACAATAATTTAATTTTTGATGAAATTTTTTTTTTTTTCATTTTGGACCCTATTGTAGACCAATTTGAAAATGTGACCAAAAATTAAGAATCTAAGTACCTGGTTAGATTTAGCATATTAAATTACCCCCATGATTCAATTTTTGATGAAATCAAACAAAGTTTAATTTTGGACCCTTTTGGCCCCTAATTCCCAGTGATATTGTTGGCTTTTTCCACAACTACCTCTACCCTTTTTTATTGGGAAAATATGCGTCAATTTTATCAAATTAGGAGATTTATAATAAGCCACCAATCTGACTGGAATTTCAATTTGCAGATCCCCTATCAAGAGGTAAACCCTCATTTGAAATAATACCCCTTCTTGTCAGTGATAATACATAAATAGACCCTCAAATCTGCACATATAGTCATTTTAGGCATGAGCAATGAGTGTATTTCAGTTTGTATTCATGCACAATTACTAATAATACTGCACTTTAAGGGGGAAAAGTTATCTTAAGGGGAATAATTTTAAGGCATTTTTTTCAAATTGGGATTTTTCTCCAGTAATTTAAGGCAAACAATATCACTGATTCCTAAACTGTTGGGACCAAAACTCCAAGAATCAATCCCAACCTTCCTCTTGTGGTCATTAACCTTGTGTTTAAATTTCTATTTACATATACTAAAGATATTGTTGGAAAACCAAGAAAAATGCTTATTTATTTCCCTTTTTGGCCCCTAATTCCTAAACTGTTGGGACCAAAACCCCCAAAATCAATCCCAACCTTCCTTTTATGGCCATAAACCTTGTGTTAAAATTTTATTGATTTCTTTTTACTTATAGTTATACTAGGCCAAAAAAAAAGTATGTGTGGTTCCAGTTACATTTGAAAATAAGTTAGGGTAGGTAGGTAGGGATTTTTTAAAATTTTATGGTGTTTTTTTTTACATTGAGTCTATGGGAGCAACATTCTGACTTTAACAGTGCTTGATAAAAAATGACAATGAAATCTTTAGGGTAGGCTTTTTTTAAGATAAAATAGTAGGGACGGTAGGGTAACTGGAACCACACATATATTTTTATTTGGCCTTAAGTTATTATCTGGAAACCATCCGTCTTTGGACGGCGCTGACGACCATGTGATACCAATATACGACGTATAAAAAATATTTCAATGATATTTAGAAATCTTTCCTGAGCTAAATACACGTGTATTAAATTTAGTATATTATTTGGTGCACAAATGTTGCAGGTTACTGTAAACTTTTATAGCAACTGCTTTTTTTGATAACGAAGGAGGAAAGACTCATTTTAAAACATATTCAAGACAAAAGAACAAATTTAATCAAACTTACCTATTTAGTCATTTTTATTTTATGTCAAAAATATGCATCACTAGAATAATTGTTTAGAAAAAATTAGAAGGGTTACATGAAGTACAGCTATGTCCCTAAGAGAAAACGAAAACGGGATCCATCGGGATCCCAATGCAATCCCAGTGATATTGTCGGGATAAGCCGGGATAAGCATCTGGAGTCGGGATCCCATTCGGGATAAATATCTGAAACTGGGATCCCATTCGGGATAACTGTCTGAAGCCGGTATTCCAGTCTAGATGAAACAGGATAAATATCGGACACTGGGATCCCAATCGGGGTAACTGTCTGAAGCTGGGATCCCAATCGGAACTGTTTAAAGCCAGGATCCCAAGCGGGATAACTGTTTGAAGCTGGGATAACAGGTCTAGTTAAAACGAGAAATTGTATGAACCATAATTATGTTGTTGAAAATATGTAAGTGTTTTGTTTGTGTATACATATGTCTCTGATGACATCAAGTACAGGTTATTGGTGTTAATTAACAATAAGTATGATACCAAAGCTGTCAGGTGAAGCCAATCACTTTTAAGTGTCACTTAATATTCAGTATGACAGATAATTAAAAGTCAGAAAAATGCCAAGATTTCGCGATAAAAATGGCAGGGCGTCCGAGAAATGTCAACGGGTGTTCTGCCAGACAAGCTTGGGTGTTTCTGATGTTTCCAAAGTTCCCATAAGTGCGTTTCTATTAGTTGTCGTTCGGCATCAATGATAAGATAATGATCAACATCGTAAAACGTTGGTTTCTCAACTTATGTAAAATGTAAAAAAAAATCATGACTGCATGCTTTGTTTTCAATTGTACTGAACAGTTCGACCCTAGAAAATACTGTCCTAAATAATGCGGCCACTAACTTATCTGCATGCACCATGTGCCGATTAATAAAGTATTCTTTTCCTATATTTGGTAAAAACTGGCCAGTAATTAATACTTTTATGCGATACCCTTAATTTTTTTATAATACTGTTACGGAGACAGATCAACTTCTGGCCGATATAATTTGGGGCGAGATTGCCACTTCGACGTTAGTGTACTGGTAAACATGGTAAAAACGTCATCAAAATCTGATTACGCTGATTTAAGGAGGTCAATGCAGATGTTTTCAGATAAGTGCATTAATAATTTAATTTAATATGTGTTTATAATGATTATAAAAATAATTCATTGAGGAAATATGATTTTTATGGTTTTTATTTGAGCAAATCAACATCAGAATGCAGAAAGTCTGAAAGCATAAACTGAAAATATATATTTATTTTTAACATATACAATGAAAAAACTTGTTGTCACATAACAGGCATAACTAGTAGGTTATGTAAAAATTTAATTCAGTTGTGTGTATGTTTATTTGGTGAAAATAATAAGTCGCTAGTTATTTATCTTCAGGGGATAAAAAAGAGGGAGGGTAATTAATTTGCCATAAAAATTAAGATAGCCTTTATAATTATTTGGACTAGCTTCAAATCTACTGTATAAACATGCAATAATATTTCTATTGAATTTGTTGCTTCAAAACGTATTGAACAAATGATTCTTTGTGGAATTTTTTGATACTTTTAGGGGATTAAATGATATTTTTAAATGGAGCTGCCAACAGATTGCATGCAGCCAGTTACCTTTACTCAAAATTAGGTCTCAAAGTTCCCCCCAAAATTTGCTCTCAAACTCCAGACATAAATAATGGCTTCAGCGTTATGACGTACTAAGTAGGAAGGCGTCCCATAAAAAAATTAAAATAGCCTTGCCAGACATCATAATTATTTGGACTACTATGTCGCTTGCCTGTCAGTCAGCTGAACTTCAATGTTAAGAAATTTTTCTTATTTGACCAAACAATGTTTTGCAAAAAAATCACTAGTCAAAAAGAAAATTTACTAGTCTCGGACTAGTGGTTAACCGTGCAGACTTCAGCGTCCTATCACAACTATGAGTCCTACGCATATATGTTGCCCTCAACATGAAATGACTTACTATTGTGTGTCTGACTGTCAATGCCAATATGGGGTTGCTGTC
This sequence comes from Mytilus edulis, assembly GCA_019925275.1. Classification (NCBI taxonomy): domain Eukaryota; kingdom Metazoa; phylum Mollusca; class Bivalvia; order Mytilida; family Mytilidae; genus Mytilus; species Mytilus edulis. The sequence goes on along the minus strand of CM034355.1, from coordinate 91,672,012 downwards.
ACCATAACATATTCTTTTATTCGCATTGACAATATTGTCATAATATATGTTCCGACCTGTCTTTTTCACAATGTAATAAAACAACTATTGATTGTATAATGCAGTCACTTACCATTCGTTTCAAAAGTAAACTTTAGAAGTGAAGAAAAATAAGAAATGTTCTGCAATATCCGGAAGCATGTGGAATCATATAAACCTAAAACCAAATGCGGAACACCCCTGCTCGATATTAGTTGAGCGAAAGATTGTGTTATGTGTCTTGTTTTGAAGTCTTATATATTTATACAATGAAATATTTTACGGAATACAAGTAAAATGTGTCTGTTTTTCATTTGAGACAGAACTTGTAAAATTTAGAATGCTGGAGGTTTTCAGATTTGTACGAATTTTAGTATGGATAAAATTCCGGAAAAAGTGTTTGTTATTAGTGGTAAAAGGAAATCTGGAAAAGACTATGTGGCATCATTAATGTGTAATAGGTAACATGATTTAGAATTATAAAAAGATAAAGATAAGAACTGCTTGACAATAAATAAATGATATACTCCAGCATGACCTGAGCACCTGGTGTGAGCCCCCTTTTCCCCCAGTTTTCAGTGTAAACAACACAGACACTTGTTTCTATCCATAGGAAGGTCGACTATCCTGTGGATAGAAACAAGTGCCTGTGGTAAACAACCACAAGTCACATTGTAACCTTCAACAATAAGGAAAATGCTTAATGTATTGTAATCAATCATGGTCCACACATGTCAACATAATTATGAAAAATTAAGTTAAAAAACCTTCCATGTTCATTATCAAAGTAATAAAATCATTCACCAATGATTCTAGACCGAATAATCTGTCCCTTGTGTGGGTACATTTGTCATTTCATATTTTCTTTTCATCATTTGGCTATTTAACTTTTTTTTCTTTGTGTCCGGTGTGGATTACAGTTGCATACTAAGGGAGCTACCATTTGATTTTTATGGGGGGGCTAGGATGAAAAATTTTGTCCTGCATTTTTTTTTAGCTGTAATCTCTGTCCTGCCTTTTTATTTTTCACTCTGTTCGGTCCTGCCTTTTTTTTTTTTAGTTTATCCTGACTTTTTTTTACCTAAATTGTCGTCCTGACTTTTTTTTTTTGTAAGTGTCTCATCCTGCCTTTTTTTTTTTACTCAAAACTTCTGTCCTGTCTATTTTTTTCAAATTTCATCCTAGCCCCCCCCCCCCCCCCCCCCCCCCCCCATAAAAATCAAATGGTAGCTCCCTAAATACTTTTGTGATCACATATTTGTCAGTCTATGGTGCAAAACTGAATAACCATGGAAGTATATTACTTTGATGGAATAAATTTAAATTCTTTATTTCCTAATCACATGGCCCTTTCAGGCATTAAAATTAAACTCGATCCCACTCTGCTTGCTCTATTATGTTAAGGTTCATCATAACCTTTTGGCTAAAATGGCCGTATTTAGGGAGCTACCATTTGACTTTTATGGGGGGGCTAGGATGAAAAATTTTGTCCTGCATTTTTTTTTTAGCTGTAATCTCTGTCCTGCCTTTTTATTTTTCACTCTAATCGGTCCTGCCTTTTTTTTTTTAGTTTATCCTGACTTTTTTTTACCTAAATTGTCGTCCTGACTTTTTTTTTTTGTAAGTGTCTCATCCTGCCTTTTTTTTTTACTCAAAACTTCTGTCCTGCCTATTTTTTTCAAATTTCATCCTAGCCCCCCCATAAAAATCAAATGGTAGCTCCCTAAATGAGCAATCGTCCACTTTGATTTTCTACATGACTTTTTTGTGGACATTATAATTCTAAATTAACATTTTATCGGAGTGTTCTTTGTTCCTCTTATAAGATTGTCGTTTCTGTAATATTTTAAAACGGAGAGTGTGTCTGCTAACCCATATGTATTTAAAGAATGTCATGCTCCACCGTATAGGTAAAAAGACAACTTTTGTAGATTTAAAAAGAAATGGCTACAGAAGGTTAACTTTCCACCAATCAGCTTGGAAAACTGAGAAAAGCTTCTTACATACTAGTTGTCTTCCACATCGACATATAAAAAACTTTAAAAAAAAAATTGTATAGACCATCGCATCTCGTCCTTACTTTCAACAAGATAGTGTCACAATGCCAACATCGCACTTCAGTGTGATTAAAAACGCACTTCATCGTTCATGGTCAAACCATCGCACCACCTCAGGGTGACCATCGCGGTTTCAGAGTACCATTGCAGTTCAGAGTCCTACATGCATATATATACCACTATTTTTTTATATTTTTTTCATATTTTCAGCTCACCTGGCCCGAAGGGCCAAGTGAGCTTTTCTCATCACTTGGCGTCCGTCGTCGTCGTTAACTTTTTACATTTTGAACTTCTTCTAGAGAACCACTGAATGGAATAAAACCAAACATGGCATGAATGTTCCTTATAAGGTGCTGACCAAGTGTTGTTACTTTGTAGCCAATCCATCATCCAAGATGGCCGCCAGCGGAGGACTTAGTTTAACATAAGACCCTATGGGAAATGCATACAAATGACTTCTCTAAGAGAACCACTGAATGGAATGAAACCAAACATGGCATGAATGTTCCCTATGAGGTGCTGACCAAGTGTTGTTACTTTGTAGCCGATCCATCATCCAAAATCGCTGCCAGCGGGGGACTTAGTTTAACATAGGACCCAATGGGAAATACATACAAATGTCTTCTTTTAGAGAACCACTGAATGGAATGAAGTCAAACATAGCATGAATGTTCCTTATGACATGCTGACCAAGTGTTAATGTTACTAATACTTTGTTGCCAATCCATCAACCAAGTAGCTTCCAGCAGGGGACTTGGTTTAACAGTTTAGGAATAAAGTGTCAAAAAAGGGCCAAAAACAAGCATTTTTGTAGTTTCTGGACAATAACTTGTGTGTGAGTGTATGGATCTCTCTGACATTGTACCACAATATTTTATATCACAAAGGGAAGTCTTGGATTTAGCTTTGGGTAATTGAAAAATTTGCCTCAAACATGCAAGAATAAGGGGCCAAAAACAATCATTTTCTAGTTTACAGACAATAACTTGTGTTTAAGTGAATGGACCTCTTGAAAATTTTACTACAAGTTTCCATACTACAAAGACTTGGATTGAGTTTGTGGGTAATCGCTCCAAGGAGGGATTTAAAACGTGTTTTTACTGAACTAGTACACAATTTTATTTTTGGGGGATTAATAACCCAGGGTTCATATTTTTTTTCAAAATTTTTCAAATTTCAAATTTTTGAAAAGATTCACGAAGAAAGAAGAAGCCTTCAATTACACAGTATTGTGCAATACATTTGTAAGACCACACTTTTTGTGTGTAAGAAACCTAAATTATGTCAAAAATTTGATCACAATCCAAAGTCAGACAGTATCAAGCTTGAATATTGTGTCCAAATTTGTCCCAACTGTTTAGGGTTCGACCTGTGCAGTCGTATCAGGCTGGGCTTAGCAAAGCAATTTATTACTAAAATCATGAATTTTATTTTTATTTTCAGAATAGGAAAACATTTGTGTAGCAGTGTCCAGTTGTCTGGTCCATTGAAGAAACAATATGCTGAGGTATGTTGGAATTTGACATTAATCTGCATTTTTATGCCCTGCAGTACTCAATATTGAGTTTAGCTAGCCATATAAGAATCAATTTTTATAAAGCCACTGTTGACGAACTTTGAGAATGAGTATTATTTAAGGTAGATCAGAGGTCAAAATTAAAATTGATAGAATTCTTTTATAGTTTGCCGTATATAGTTCATCATGCTATTTTTTAAATTGTAATTAAAAGAATTGGTCAAGTCTTTTTCAAGAAACATATAAAACTGAATTTTCTCCCCTTTAATGGCAAAGTTTAAATAAATGCATACCAGTAGAACCATTCAAAAAAAATTTATAATTTTTAAACAAGTTGTAATAAAAATGAAACACATAGATGGTTTTCATTTAGATGAAAAGTATTTAAAACATGTATAAATAGGTAACAATTTGTATATTTTATTAAAGGTCAAAACCAATTGTCTTTTTCTACCGTAGTTCAATTTTACACTCATTGATCGTGAGAAGAATAATTAAAGAATTAGATGTGAGAAGACATCTGATCAAGCTTACTATTTTTTTAAATACCTTGTTCCCTCCAGTATCTTAAAAGTTCTGGGAAATGGTTATCTTTATTAAATATCCCCTTTCAGAGTTATAGTATCAACCGTATATAAAAGGGTAGTAATGCCCTTTACAGTCGGGTGTCATACAGTCATTTTCAGCTACAGTTAGCGTCAATTTGTTAAAATTTTACTGTGATTTTAAAATATCCTTATCGTGAGCATCATTTTTAGAAAAAATTTAACATGATGCGTCAAAATCAGTCCATTATTTTATCGTCTAAAAGAAAGTACATTTTATCGTCATACATCAAAAATTACTGTTAACGTCATTTGGCAAGAATTTTTACCAATATTCGTCATGAAGGTACCCCTTAATACTAATACATGTAATAGTCATGAAGGTACCCCTTAATACTAACCTGATATAAATCATCTAAAAATTGCAACAATTGTTGAAAATAGGCAAAATTTACAGGGAGCACAATAAAAAAAATTGTCAAATGCTCTAAATAGCCTAAATCTAACAGAATGAAGGAGGTTAAACAGTCTTTTTTGTGCAGAGGTGTCAATTTTTCCACTAATGATAGGATGTAAGCACCTATTCCTTATAGAATTAATTATGAAAATAAGAAGATGTGGTATGATTGCCAATGAGATAACTCTCCACAAGAGACCAAATGACACTGGAATTAACAAATATAGGGCTAAATAGGTCTCTGTACAGCAATCAACAATGAGTAAATTTTATTTCCTGTTCAACCCATACCGTATAGTCAGCTATAAAATGTCCCATATGCATGTAGCTCATATTTTTTTAACTACATAATCTTTCAACCACTAAAAGTGACTATCCCAAGTTGATGGTTTACTCCTATTGATTTTCTATAGTAAACATAAAAGTATTATTGTCAGATATTGTAATAGATCACACATACAGCCTTGGAAAAAGGATGTTAAGTATGATTGCAGGGCCGTAACTACATTGAGGCAAATGAGGCAAATGCCTCATGTTGGAAATTTAAAAAAAATAAAAAAAAACTGAAACAAGATTGTCTTAATTCATATCAACCTGAATTGTTTTCACGGAAAGTGTCTTGCATGAAGCAAGTTCTCTTCACTCTCTGATGTCGCCCCTGCATGTTTTTCGTGATCCGTGTTTCTTTTTTACTTTTAGTTTTCAGAGTTGATGGTCTATTGTTTGTACTTCTGTGTCCCGGCTTTGTCTTTTGTTCATTTATTGTCCTACTTTATAACTATAGTCTGCAGAGTGTTGATTTTCATTTGTAAAGTGTGGTTTTGCAATGTTTCATGGCCACCGATGTCCAGACATTGTGCGAGAAAATATTTTAAGAATATACAATGCTACTGGACATAGAAAAAAAATGTCGTTTCTGCATGGAGAATTGAACTTGATATCAAAGAATACAAAACTGGCTCTTTTTTTTTGTAGATAAATCTAGATAGCTGACATGGTTTAAATCAAAGTAAAACCACCAATTTCCCGGTATCAAATCATCTTTAAAAAAACGTTAATGTATTGCCATATGACCTTTTACATTGAAGGGTTAAACTTGCATGAAGTCTTTTTCAGACTCTTAAACAGAAAATAAAAAAATATGAAGTAAACGTGCACATGACTTTATCTCACACAAAGTCAATGTATAGAAAAAATACAAATGCTCATTGGCCAAAGTTTTTTTTTCCTGTTCTTCATCTTGATAGTCGGTGGAGGGTCTTCAACAATAAAAGAATCATTAATACCGAAAAACAAGGTCAAGATGGTCCTTAGTGTCGACTTAAGCAGTACTAGTACTTAAAGTATAATACTGCACTGTCACTTTATTTAAATCTAGTCATAATTAATCACCAAAGTCTCAATTATGCACTGAATACAAGATAAGAACAGACAGACATAATGATTATGAGAATTTCGGTTTTTGCTTTATCCTACATATCGGTCTACTTTTAATGTTGTCCCTGTAAAACCTTAACGTCTTAAATTACAATGAATCTATGTTTTTGCTTTGTGACAAGAATAATGTCGAAAGAAATAGCTAAAAATTAATTGCGTTTCGATGTAAGAAAGAGTCTGTGAAACGCTCAGAATGCACGATTTTGCGTTATTTTTCTCCAGGCTTCTGGGGGCCTTCAGCGGCCACCAGACCTCTCGCCAAATATTTTCGCCTCGCTACACTAGGCGAATATAGTTTGCCTCAATATTAAAAGAGGCTAGTTACGGCCCTGAATTGTCAGAAGTAGGTTTTGTATTTACATGGGGTTGTCTCATCAGAATTGTATTTTTCTTGCAGGATCATAACTTGAATTTCGAAAAACTCATGGATTCATCAGAGTACAAAGAGAAGTTTAGAATTGATATGATTAAATGGGGTGAAGATAAGCGTACAGAAGACCATGGATTCTTTTGTCGTTTAGCAACATCAAAAGCAGATTTGAAGAAAATTTGGATTATTACTGATGCCCGTAGGAAAACAGATGTAGATTATTTCAAAGAAAACTATAAGGACAGAACATTAACAGTGAGAGTATGTGCAGAGGAAAGTATTAGAAAATCCAGAGGGTTTACATTTACACTAGGTAATAATAGTTATCATGGACTTTTATACTCACACATAGATTATGAATATGTACTAATGCAGAAGTAATTTACATTGTTTATTTAATTTTTGCCTTTCACAAACAAATTCAAAGTACCACACAATTTACAGATACGTTCTGACACTGTCAGATTTTTGTACCTTCCCCTCTCAATCTCTAAATCGTGAGCACTGATACAGAATTTCGTTCAGTAATGTCTATATCTAAAATTTTCCTGCAAAAGGTAATTTTCTAAGCAAAATCTGCCTTTAAAAATTCTATAAGTTCTAAGCTTGTTACCACAAACATGTTTGTAGAGTACAAAAAAAACAGGGAAATCATTGAATTGTTCTTAAATAATCCTTTGCTAGATAACTTGTTTGAAATAGATATAGGAAGATGTGGTATGAGTGCCAATAAGACAACTCTCCATCCAAATAACAATTTATAAAAGTAAACCATAATAGGTCAATGTACACCCTTCAACACAGAGCCTTGGCTCACACTGAAACTCTCTGTTTTGTTCAATATAAGTAAGGATATGTATTTTATCAATCATGATAAAAATTCCTGTAATATATATCTATGCAAACATTTGCTTTCGATTCCAGGTATAAAAAATTAAAACATCAAAGGGCAACTGCAAACAAGGCAGTTTGAGTAACTGTTAAGGGCATATCCAACAGTTTATTTCTGACGGTGAGAATTTTTTCCCTTTAAGATATTTCATTCTTCAGTTGACAGAGAATCAAATTTTGCAAAAAAAAATATATGTTGTCGATTTTGTTTTTGCAAAAATTACTGCTGAAAATTGAACATTTTTTGCAATTTTGGAGTAAAAAACGTTTGTTATTGAAAAAAATAAATATGATTTTTTAATCAACATACACTTATATAATTGGGTTCAAATTGAAGCAAAATAATTGAAGATGGTAAGAAAAATCTAACTTTACCATTTAAAGCATTAATTCTTACTCAAATAAAGCCAAAAACGTTATGGTGGACCCAAACAACGGCAAGAAATGAACATATGAAATGCACATTTTTGATTTTTTGACATATTTCTAACGGTGTCGATTTGCCCAAAGTAAGATATGTGTTTCTTTTAAAAAAAATGGAACGTCATAACGTTTTGAAAAATATTTGTCACCATACTCGTTTTTGAGAAAAATTGAGTAATATAATACTGTTTACTCAATCCCTCCCGTAAGCCTCACAAATTGCGCCAAAAATTAAGACGTTTCGGAAAATAACGTTATATTTCCCCGCTGATTTTTTAAAGGCAGTGAGACGGTGTGGCAGACAAATGTATTTATACAATTTGACTTTGTTGGGTATTTGTCTGGATAGCACTCGTATCGCATCTTCTTATTTATAATGAACCAGTATCTGGACGAGATAACAATTCAGATAGTTTTACTATTGTGTTCATCAAAATTGTAAAACCCGATAGTGAAAAACTCACGGACTCCGTATTAATTCATTTTACAGTTTCTGGCTTTTTATTCTTTATAGGCTTCTAGCTATAACAAAAATCTGTATGTTGACTCTTAGTGTTTTGAATTATATGGGTTGTTGGGTTGCTGTCGTATTAAGTATACCTTTAAAATCTTTTTCAAAAACAAAAGGATTGACTGGGTATAGAAATATTCACATCTCTGGACTTCTCCCATCCAAGAAGTATATCTTTGCTAAAATTTGGTGCGGCCATTTAGCTGCTCGGATGTATAAATTTGCAGCCTCGTTTAGTCGAAATAAAAATGTATATGCGATGCATAGTGCAGTTAGTTTCGCGCTATCTATAAGTTAAAAAACCAATTAAATAAATTGTTGAAGGGATATACGAACTTCGAATAAAATCTCTAAACAACAACATGAATCTTCAATAAGTCACATGGCTGATTTTAACACATCTGTTGCGCCTTTTGCAGTTGAAGATAAAAAAAAAACCCAGCTTTATTTTAAAAAAAGCAGATCAGTAAGACAAAAGCTTGAGAATAAACGAAAGGGCCGAAAAACGAGCCTGACTGCCGTTGTTTTACGCTTCAATATATGATTTACTGCATATATACACAATGGAGATTGTTTTCTGTTCTACTGCCCTCCACCTAGTTTGACTGCATACAATGTAACCACTGATGTAGACTACTATATTATTTTTGATTATTCAAACAAATGAATTCAAAGAGAAAGATGCGCAAAGAAATTCTAAAATTATCGTTCAAAAACAAAATATAAATAAAAATAAAATACCAAAACTGGAAAATTGTTTGAGACAATTATCCGTTGAAAACTGATGATTATGCATCACTATATGAAACTGATAACTAGATTGCTCCCGTGCTCCAGTGACAAATATATCACGCATATTTAGGACGAGGCGAAAGTGGAACTGAAGTTAATCATTGATACATTATTAAGATAAAGAGTTTGCTAGCGGTAAAACGTATGCCGTACTAGAATAAAGTTGAATAAGATGAAAGTCTTGAGTTAAGCTATTAGCCCTCCCCCCTTTTCCCCAATTTTGAATTATGGTATTTTGATGGCTGTTTTTTTCCTATCCTATTATGGACCCGCTAATTTTATGAGAGTGTGTCTAATTAGTCAAGACCTACATCAAGACCTACACCGTTTTTTTTTTTGCTAAATTATATTTGTTCCTCATACATAAGTAAACATCAAAATCGTCAGATATTTTCTACTTGCATGTCAGTGTATATATTACAATGTTTTCCTATTTCAATTTATTACAGTGTCATCTTTTGTTTTACATTGTTTACCAGTTAAAGGTCGTATTCATTTAAAGATGTACTATATTATGTATATACTGTACACATAGGCGGATCCAGGGGGGGGCCTGGGGGGCCCGGGCCCCCCCCTTTCGTGGGAAAAATTTGGTTGATTATATAGGGAATCACTGAAGCATGACTGGAGTGGGCCCCCTCTTAGGTCAGTCAGCGGGCCCCCCCTTATGAAAAGTTCTGGATCCGCCACTGGTACATTAGGACTGCAACGCAAAGCTATAGATGCATGATAAATGTTAGTTTACGCCGTATCTTATTTTTTCTCAAGAAACCAGTTTTTTTCATCTTTCTTAAGTAAAATCAAACTTTGAGTTTTCTATCCTGAATGATAAAATCTCGGAAAAGTTTGGTAAAGAATTAATTACAATTTGCAATCTAATGCAATGATATATCATTACGCATTTGTTCTCGTTGTTCTCTACTGTATTGAAGATAATTTCAATAAAACGGAGTATGGTCTATAATGATCAAGATAATTGCGGTTCTTTTAAAATAGACCAAGACGACAAAGATATCTTTAAAGATTTGAGTTCTATTTCTGTTAATATTCTGTATGAGTTTTTTGCCGATTCCCGCCTTTCCCTTTCCTTTGATGAAAGAACCTGCCCTTTCCAGACGGCCAGAGCAATTCCAATGGTGATTCCGTTATGACGTCGTTGAAACAACGTTAAATTACGGGAAACAATAGACGACGTTTAGGTTTGTTATTACCTCCCCTGAAACTTGGATATGCCCTTAAACACATATCTTGCAAGAATAACATAAAGACCCCAAAATAATTTTAATAAGGAATTGCATTATTTTCATGTAGATTCTAACAGGATGATACTTTGCAGGAAGAGATCCAGGATTTTTGAAAAGGGGCACAATTCTAGTAAATGGATTTTTTTACAGTTTTATGCAAAAAGTTACATATTTTTCAATCAAAGGGGGCTTATTCTTTCTCTAATTCTTCGTCAATTTATCCCTTTCTGTGCCCATTGTATAAAAGAATTTAATCAATGTGTGGTTCGTTTGATCTCAGTTCTTCATTGGTTAAAATCCGATTATGACGTCAAATTTTCTTGCTTTCCTCTGAATTTCCTATTGTGACTGCATGAAAAAAGGCGACCATGCCTGATGCGACACATAGAAAGAACACGTCTTTTTGCAGATCATTCGAAAAGAAGGAATACGTTTGCCTGCATGTTGTTTGAAAATCATTAGAGAAACAGACTCTACCACCAAATCTTGTGTAATACGATATTTAACCACTCTCGGCAGCTAAATTTTAAATATTTAAAATGCTCGGCGAGCCTCGTGTTTTAAATTTGAAAATTTAACTGTCTTGAGTGGATAAATATCGTATCACACTTGATGCAGTGGTAGAATCTATATTTCCCCTCCATCTCTGAATCACTCACAGCTTTCCTAATACATTGTATTGGATAAACAACTTACAGTTTTATTGTTATAAATTATTTTTTTCTTTTTTAGGTTAAAAAGTGTATTTCAAATCTTACAAATATAAGGATGAAATATTCCTGATGGAAAAAATATTATAACAGACTTTTACCAAATTGTTTTGTACTATTTATATTACAGGTGTAGATGATGCAGAATCTGAATGTGGATTAGATGAAGGAGTCCACTGGGACTATTTAATCCACAACAATGGTGATCAGGATCTATTAGACAAAGACATTGACCATTTAGTGACAATTGTACAAGAAAAACTATGCGATGTGACATGAGAAGTTTCTATTAAAATAAATCAAATTACACAGGATTATAGAGAAGACCTGTTCTTTTACCCTGAAGACTTATTGTGGTTATTGTTTTCCTTCCCTTAGGTTTTAAGTTAGGCACATCAGTTAACTTGACATTGAATGCATTTGGCAAATACATGTTTAATGTCCATTTTTGGTGATCTTATATTGAAGATCTAGTTTCTTCAAATTTGTTCCCACATATTCTTCTATTTATACATACCGGTAGTCATCATGAGAATTTATAAAGCTACCTGTAACCAAATACATATAGATATATGTACATGTATGATTGAAATTCCCACAATAATGCATATGATTACAACAAAAACAAGAGTACACACACACTTCACTCATAATGATTGAAATCATGGTCAAAATCTTTCAGATAAAGATTTTACTACAAGAATCGCAAACTTGACATTATCAATGAATCAGGTATATGCAAATGAGTTCAAGATCAGATGAATACTGCCAGACACACATGTACACCTGCCAATCATTCCACAAACCAAAAATAATTGACTACTAGGTATTTTGAGAAACATATTTAACCATGTAAAATCAACATTAGACAATGAAGTTGAATAAACCATGAAAATGAGGTCACGGTCAGATGAACCCTGCTAGACGATATGTACACCCTGAAATCATTCCATACACTGATAACAGTTGATCTATTATTCATAGTTTTAGTGTAACAGACCGAACCACAAATATATAATATTGACTAAAGAAGCATGCAAATGAGGTCAAGGTTAGATTAAACATGACCAACATACATTCATACATGTATACCTCACAATATATCTAGATTAAATTGAGTTGGGCTACTGCTAAGCAGACCTCATGATAAAAAAATAAACTTGATCATTCATCAATGAAATGAGGTTGAGATCTCTGTCTGATGGACATGTAGACATTGCAAAGATCCCATGTAACAAATAAAAGTATTCTATTACTCATAAGTGAGAATTTCATATTGCTGCTGCAAGATTGCAATTCTCTGTCTCACACCCTGAGACTTTCATCATAGGCATGACAAAAACCAAAGCACCATCAATTCTGTGAGTCAGCCATCTAATTTGATTATAAATAGCAGCATAACCATACATTAGTTTTACAGCACTAATTAAGCAGTTGGTTTTCTGGTTAATTATACATTTTGTCATGTTATAGCCCTTTTTTGCTTACTTTACATGTACAGTATTGGAATGGTTGGTGGTTAAAGTGTGTAGGGCGACATATAATTGCTAACATCCACATCATTTGGTCTATGGTTTCATTCACAATCATACCACATCTTCTATTTTTTAAATAATGTGCACAAATGTTACATGATCAATGAGAAAACAAGTACATGTAGTTTCTGCAATCAATCTTCTAGAAACCAAGGTCATACAGTCCTAAAATCATTGACAAAACTACGAGGATTTTCACATAATTTATATTCATAAGGGGCATATCTCCCATTAAAATTTTCAGTCTGAACTGGTGTTTAAATTATAAATATGGTTGATATAAGGGGTACAAATAAAGGAGTAGGTCCGGTAAGGACCGATTTTGGCCTCAAATTTCAGTTTCATCTGACGAAAGATTTTGACCACTTTTTAAACACTTAAGTGTCTATTTCATATGATGCAATTAATTTATGTGAAAGATTTTAACTTATTTAGTCATTAAAAACGATCCGATTCTGGCTCAAATATGAGAAATCTACCAAATATGCGAAAAAATGTCACTTTTCAGATGGTTTTTGTCAAAAACGAAAGTGGCCGCATCCGTGTTCATCCTCAATCTTTATATATGTTATGTATTATCATTAAATACAACTTCCATTTCAATATTTTGGATGAACACGAATGCGGCCACTTTCGTTTTACACAGAAACCGTCTAAAATTTAACTAAAATGCTGGAATTGTGAAGATTTCAGTAATTTAGCATGAATTAATGGTGCTAGTTCTCAATATATCTGCATTATATTGGCAAAAAGAGCCCATATTTATGTAGCAGAACCTTTCTACTATCCAATAAATGACTAAAAGTTTACATTTTAACAATTTTGTAAAACTGCTATATTTTGGGGCCAAAAAGGGGTCTTACTGGACCTACTCCTTTGATCACAACCCACTGAGAGATGTAAGAGAGAAAGAATTTACAAGAAATATATGGACAGACACATTGACAATTTGATTCATAATAAAGAAATAACAGAATTCAAAGCTACTTTCTTTAATATCAAAACATCAACAAACCATAACAAGAAATTACAAAATGTTTATAAAAAAAACATAATAAGTAGACAAACAGGATTTCACAGCTGGAAAAGTGACAATTTGATCATGAACCCATTGGCACAAAAATAACACTGTGCAACTATACTTGTGTATCAAAACCTACACTACAAAAATCTAATCACTAAATGTATTTGTAAAAAAAAATATGGATGGTTTTACATATATTTAGGTTTTATTTCCAAACAAAAGCCACATACTTTAATTTATATTAAGTTGTTGACACAGAGATATGTCTTGCCTATATATAACTTTGATAGCATATTGCAAATGTTTTAATATGAATGGCAACACTTTAGAAGGTAAGATATGAGTTTTAAAGACAGTCGAGCTTGACTGAGGGAAGGTGCCAAATAATATCCATGGAATTAAGATGTACAAAGGTTAATTGGACTGCTTAATAATACATCATTAACATACCATTATAGGTTTCCCTTAAAACAGATTTTAACACATAAACTATGCAAGTTTCAAAGTCAATGGAGCAATCCAGAGTGGTCAGTGCCTTATAATGAGATGACCAATGAAATGTAAATACAACAGCCAACCAAATATCATTGACTTACCCATAAGTGGTTACCCAAAACTAATATTATCACAATTGTTTTACGAATTGTATTTCACAATGATACCAGAAACAGCAAGCCTAAGTTTGGCCTCTCCTATTTAAGTTGAAGTGCGACAAAAACCAAAACAATTAAAGACCTGAAGGAAAATATGTTCATATTCTTCTTTAAATTATATCACAAATCAAATAGTGTTCACCTTTCATTCTATTTTCTGAGAAAAGGGTATATAAAAACATGATAATATAAACATCTGCTATCAAAAATCTTATTTGAAATCAGAAACAGAGAAAATTGAAGCCATGATTAATGCATGCTAAATTTGTAAGGATTTCATAACCAATAAAATTAACATAGATTGTATATACTTTATACTAGTAAGTCTTTTTATGTTATAACTGAACCCAATAGGACACCTAAGGAATCACATATGAAATAGGAATGTACATGTTTAAACTAAAAAGAGAACTTAAATCGTCATACAAACTAACTTTCAGTGTATAAGCATTGATTCAGTAGAATTTGTTTTTGTCAAACCATATGTTTTACAAAATATGGATATAACCAAATAGGAGAAAAAAAGATTTTTGTTATGCAGAAAATATATTCCAACCTGGGAACGATAAAGATACATTATATGATTTACTTTGTATAATTTTATCAGCTGCAGCAAGTATAATGATAAGGGGTTCATCAAACCAATCCTTGTAATATGTAACTTGACTACATGAACTTCAACCAACAATTCTTTTTTCTATAAATTTTCTATGTTTTGATATTTTTTTTTATACTGATTGATTATGTATTAAAATCTTCAAACCATTACATAGTTGTTCACTATTAATCAAATTCTTTGATGCATTCTACAAGAAGTTATATTAATATTTTAGTTTAAACTCAAAAACAAAATATGGTTATATGTTAGACAAAACATTGAGACCCTGCATACATGTAATAAAATAACAAGAGTTCTTCAAAATATACACAAGTATGAAATATCAAATAATTATTTCATCATAAATTGTTAACACAAAAAAACATCAGAAAAGTCATCATTACTTTAAGTTCTGCTCCCCTCCAAAAAAAGAAAAGGATATAAAATCAAAAATTAAAACATGATTTACACAATTGAGAAACACAAATTAAGCTCATTTTCCAATTTTCCAATATAAAAAAAAGACCAAAAGTAAATAGGTTCTTCTCCTTTCTAGATTACCTTTAAAGTAATTTTCAACAGATTTTGTTCTCATCCTATTAATTCTGAAATAAGTAGTTTGAATAAACCTAAGATTAATATTGATAGTGTTGACTGATTCTTTCACAATTTAAATTGATGCCTATCAAACTATATATAGCTACCTATAGAAAGTGCTTGTAAAAGAAGAAACAAAAAATGTTTTAGTGCTGGCCTTACCAATTTTGATTGGGTTGTTTGAGACAAATTCTGTAAATGAAATCATGTGAGGCATCCATTCATCACATTTACTTATCATTCTATTGAGCAGTTTAAATAAATTGAGCTAGAAATGACTACATCTTGATTACAGAATACCATAAGATTTTTATTGGATATATTTCATTACAGTATTATAAGATATCTGCTGTTAAATAACATTCAATTAGAAATTAACTATTTGTTTGTGTTAAAATGTGAGAAGCTTATATTATAAATCTAATATACCATGTAAAAAGTAAACAAGCTTTTAAGAAAAATCATCATTTTTGAGAAGAAAACTAGAGGGCCCAAGGACCCTGTGTCGCTCACCTGATATTTTTATTTACAATTGTAACATGATAAATGCAACTGTTGTACTGTCGTTTAGTTTCAGAGATATAATACTAAAAAGTGCATTTGAAACCTATGCTTTATTTCAGCCATGTGGGCAGGCAGGGTCATCATACACAGTGGTCCCTGGATATCCTAGTGGTGATTTAAACCAAGTTTGTTTAAATTCAACAGTTGTTTAAGGGAGAATTTTTGTAAAATTTATCTAACAAGAAATGCAAAGTAATGAGAAAGTTGTGAAGTAGTTTTGTTGTTGCGCAACACCCCCCCCCCACTTTGCCAAAAAAAACAAAAAGGTAATAAAAAATTATCATATAAGGGCAATCTATCCTATTAATGATTTCTGCAAAATTCAGTTGATTGTGCAAGGGTTGTATAGCCAGCTGAGGTTGTTAAAAACTCTCTTTCTTTTGTTGTTGCAGATAGATCTTGACCTGATAAGCAATTTTACCACATGTCAGATTTGCTCTAAATGCTTTGGTTTTTGAGTGATAAGCCAAAAACTGCATTTTACCCCTATGTTCTATTTTTAGCCATGGCGGCCATCTTGATTGGTTGGCCGGGTCACCAGACACAATTTTTAAACTAGATACCCCAATGATGATTGTGGCGAAGTTTGGTTTAATTTGGTCCAGTAGTTTCAGAGGAGAAGATTTTGTAAAAGATAACTAAGATTTACGAAAAATGGTTAAAAATTGACTATAAAGGGCAATAACTCCTAAAGAGGTCAACAGACCATTTTGGTCATGCTTACTTATTTGTAGATCTTACTTAGCTGAACATTTTTGCTGTTTACAGTTTATCTCTATCTATAATAATATTCAAGATAAAAACCAAAAACAGCAAAATTTCCTTAAAATTACCAATTCAGGGGCAGCAACCTATCAACGAGTTGTCCGATTCATCTCAAAATTTCAGGGCAGATAGATCTTGACCTGATAAACAATTTTACTACATGTCAGATTTGCTCTAAATGCTTCAGTTTTTGAGTGATAAGCCAAAAACTGCATTTTACCCCCTATGTTCTATTTTTAGCCATGGCGGCCATCTTGGTTGGTTGGCCAGATTACCGGACACAATTTTTAATTTAGATACCCCAATGATGATTGTGGCCAAGTTTGGTTTAATTTGGTCCAGTATTTTCAGAGGAGAAGATTTTTGTAAAAGATAACTAAGATTTACGAAAAATGGTTAAAAATTGACTATAAAGGGCAATAACTTCTAAAGGGGTCAACAGACCATTTTGGTCAGGTTGACTTATTTGTAGATCTTACTTTGTTGAACATTTTTGCTGTTCACAGTTTATCTCTATCTATAATAATATTCAAGATAATAACCAAAAACAGCAAAATTTTCTCAAAATTACCAATTCAGGGGCAGCAACCTACCAACGGGTTGTCTGATTCATCTGAAAATTTCAGGGCAGATAGATCTTAACCTGATGAACAATTTTACCCCATGTCAGATTTGCTCTAAATGCTTTGGTTTTTGAGTTATAAGCCAAAAACTGCATTTTACCCCTATGTTCTATTTTTAGCCATGGCGGCCATCTTGGTTGGTTGGGCGGGTCACCCGACACAATTTTTAAACTAGATACCACAATGATGATTGTGGCCAAGTTTGGTTTAACTTGGTCCAGTAGTTTCAGAGGAGAAGATTTTTGTAAAAGTTAACGACGGACGACGACGACGGACGACAGACGACGGACGACGGACGACGGACGACGGACGCCAGACGCCAAGTGATGAGAAAAGCTCACTTGGCCCTTCGGGCCAGGTGAGCTAAAAAAGAATAAATAATTAATTATGATTATATACAACTTGACACAAAATAATTTAATAATAATTAGTATCACATATTACTTAAAATTGTCATTTTTTTTTACAAACACATTTTGAACTAGCTGTGGCCTGTTGTTATATATATCACTGACTATTCCCTACTTCTAGCACATTTTTTATAAAAGGACACGTGAATTATATTTATAAATACTTGCTGTAATAGTTTATCTTGGTGGGTACCAATTGAGAAAAATATGTTTTTTTGATGAATGCTGGATTTAATGGTCTTGACCAATTCAGAGGTCAACATATTGTCAACAATAACACATGTGCCTGTAGCAGATGTTAAGCTCTAAATTGGCCCAAGTCCATTTTTGTTAGGTTTATTATACGGTGTGACACTTATACATTAATAATCAGGACTGTTAAATGCCCTTGGTTTACTTTCGTTGTCAAGTTCTGAGTTATAGATATTTTCTTGCATCTCTTTTTTATACTTATAAGTACATGTACATTTGCACATGGATTAAGCTGATCAATAATACAATTTGTATATTTCATACACACAAAAAAAAATATTATCTCCCCTTGGAAACATATAAACAACATATTGTAACCTCAAAAGAATTTTACATGCTTAACTACAAATTGTTGTCTAATTCTAATAAATATGTTAGTAACTTTTTAAAGGGAAAAGTGTCAAATTTAGTGTGGAAATTGTTAGACCAATTGAAGAATAAACACAGTGACCTTTCAAAAGACTCAATAATTAATATGTATAGAATATTTATGCAAAACATTCAAAATAGTCTTGAAATAGAATTCAAACCATAATAGATTGTTAGTACCGGTATGCTTATTTTATCACCTTGCACTTATGTGTCTTGATTTTAGGATCTTCAATTATTGTAATTTAATTAAATCAAACAAACTGTTAGACTGGTCAGAAATCTTAAAACAAATGCTATTGAAGATCCTTAATTGTAATTTAGTTAGAATTTTTAATGAACTGCTATAGGTGGACAGCAACACTTACAACTAATTCACAGGAAGTTCTTACAAATTGTTTAATACGATAGTAAAACATACTCACAAAAATATGACTATATTATTCACATATATTTTCATTTCTCTTCGAAATAGGATATTATTTTCATAAATATTTAATTTGTTTTTTAATTGATTATTAATACTTTATATTGACATTTGTATACAAATTGACTAGACAAATTGACTAGACAATATATACAACAATAACAATACATGTATACCTAAAGTTGGATAAAAAATCACCTCACTTTACAACAAATACTACTTTATAATGTCAAAACCTGTAAATTTATACAAAACACTTCTTCAAATTCAAGATATTATTTCAATCAACTTGAATAAAATTGTACAAAAAACAATGTAATATATGAATAATAAATGTGGAACTGTTCAACATAAACAATGTAAAATTTAGAAGAAGAAACATTAGAACATGTTTGGTACTAAAATTACAAATCTAATTGATTCAAACAATAAAAAGCAACAAAAAATAATTACAATGTTATAAACTACTTATAGATGGTTATTGATCTGGACAAAACCAAACAGTAAAAAGGTTTGATAAACTCCTACATAATTTTACCATACCCTTATATATATACAACTGTCAAATATAATCCTTAATGCCCGTTGCAATAATTGTTATACATGATAATCATGATAGATTATGATACCCTTTATTTTAGTCAACTGGTTTTGACATCAAATCAGAATGAACTCAACAATGCATTAAAAATCTTCTTGAAAATTACTGGGAACTATAGGAATACTGTATGTATGCCAAGTACAATATAGATATCAATTAATACAGATAGGAAAATGATTACTCAAAATATTGAATCAAAATATTGTATCAAAATAAAAGACTTGAAATAATTCCATTCAGTTAATGAAGAAGAAGACCAAAGATGGGCAGTCCTTTTCCCAACCTTCTAATAAAATAATTTTACAATACTATATCAGAGTTTTTGATTTGATTTTTTTTTTACATAGTGGTCCATGAAGAAAATCTTCTGGTCCTCACTATTATTTCTTTGCAAATTAATAAAAGTGTGTCGGACCTTAACAAAAAATTTGGTGGTCAAAACCTTCAGACCACCACTTTTTCAAGAACTCAGCAACATTTAGCTGATGTATCCTATTTTTTGTTTTTGTATCATGATTATAAAAAAATCATCCAATTACTGTAGCCTTACTGGACCCCAAATCACATTAGTCACAAGATAATATCAACATAATAATGATGCACTCATTCAATGAAACTTTTGTATAACTTGCCACCTCTATGATCAATACAAACAAGCTTTTATAAAAGTTGAGCTTTTTTATTTAAATATTTAAGGAATGACTGTAATATTTTTTCTGTCTATGAAGAAATAACATAAAAAATGTGGTTCACACTGAATAACGCGTGTAGCGGGTTATTAACAGTGCACCACATTTTTTATGTGATTTCGAATAGACAGAAAAAATATTACAGTCATTTCTTTTAATTTAATTCTAAATTGCATTTTAAACCATAGAAAACGATGAAAAAACGTTGATGACGTCACGGTCACATGACTAAATTATGTCTATGGGCTCATAACAAAATAACGTCAGCCAATCAGAAGACGCGTTACATCCAAAATTAAATTATTTGCATATATCTTTAACCTTTGATTAATACACATTTTTTGCTTTGAAGTAATGAATTTCATCTAAACCAACATTGAAATTTCTAATCCATTTGTTTCCGTTATAATTTTTGCCTGTTGGTTGATGTGACCAGATCCCATCTATCGCTGGAAGATAAATATCTCTCGTCGTTTGCCCGGCACAAAACACTGGAGCTATCAGAATTGTTTCATTGAATAAAAACTGATCTTCTATCCCAAAGACCTTCTTGTCGCTTGAATAATGCCACCATAAAGGCAGTAAGATAGGCTGACTGGGCGACACATCAGGCTGTAGAGATCGTATTATCTGGGATACAAATCCGTCACGAAACTTTTTCACTTTAGTAACAAAAGGCCTTGTTCCATTCCTCATAAAAAGTGTGTCTGAGGGTAAAGTTAGTCCAGTGAAAAATGCGGAATACTGTAACCATCGAATAAAAAGGTCTGAGGTCAAGTTGTTCTTAGACACAGTTGACAAAAGATAAGGATATCCGTCAATACCTAATGTAAACACTGTAGGAAAAGGATTGGAGAGACATGATTGGTTGTTAGTATTAAGGCTTATACTACTCCCTACTTCAATAAGTACTGACTTATCTTGAGCTCGATAAACATTTTCAAGTATATGTATCTTTCCTAGACTTTCAATAGCATTAATCCAGCCTCGAAAAATTCCGCTTACAGAGAATCGTCCTCCATCCCCTGCAGAAGTATGAACAGAAACCGGAACCTTTTTCAGTTTAAAGCTTGAAATATTAATAATGTTTGCCAGATTTTTCAACTTCTCTTTTATGATATCTCTAGTGTTTTCAGCTGACATGTCTAACAATGCTCCTTGTATGTCGCCATAACTATACAGTCTAAGTGTGTCCTGATACATATCTTTGACAAATAATTCATTTTTAACTCCATAGTCAAACATCTTTGACATATAGGACACAACAGGAGATATGGGTAAGATAAATTGACAGTCATGGTTCTTCAAGGTATTCAAGGTATTCTTAATATTGGAATCAAACTCAAAGTCTCCCTCAAATGTTTCCCACTTGTAATCAATTTCAATTTCTCCACATTGGAAACCTCTCTTTTTTAATTTCTCCATGAAATCTGTTACTTTTGTTACATTCAAGAGTTCATCAACATTTCCAACACTCCATGAAAATCTTTCATATGGTGTTATATTGACTTTATTTGACCCTGTGGACTGTCTATGTGACATCATTGATGCACCAGTATGTGTATTCTGAATCGAGTCACCTTGACATATAGAGTATTCAAGTGAAGTGTGCATCCGTGGACCAACTGGTACAGGTGATATACATAACTTAGTGTCGTCTGATTCATTAAGCCGTAACCGAAATGGATCTTCGCTAACAATGTAAAAGGATGTTCCATATGATGACAGTAAATAAAATTCATAAACATTTCCATGTTGTTTATCATAGCCAGGGAGATAATAGTCCTCAGTCAACGGATTGTTATTTGCAATCCATTTTTCTTTACCACCCATTCCAAACCAATATCCCATTTTCAATTCATAACAATCAGTAGGGAAAATAGATGTTATATTTTGCCATGAAATATCCATACATCCCATTGACTCTCTTTTAACATAATCTACTGTCAAAACTGTTTTCTCTTTCCATGTGAAACACCATTTTGCATCACTTTTGCATTTATCTATCCCCCTTTCATCAGAACCAGGTACAACAAATAGATCTCCACCAATACTCCCTGCAAGAGATGTTTGGTCTTCATGTCCAGTATCAATTTTCAAATACAGATCATTAGCATGAAAGAAGATGAACTTGGCTTGTTTATTTTCCTTTCCACCATCGTGTAACGACCATATTACAATCACACCAACTGCCATGACAAGAAACATGATTGTTACGGCAACCTTCAATATTCTCCTCTTGATGGAAGTCTTCTCACTGTCAGCTGGATCCTGTAAATAGATACATGATTATTCAATTACTTTCTTTCTTTTCTCAAATAAAATAAAGAAACTTATATCAACACATTTGAATGTGTACTTATATCAATATACGGTAATAGATAGGTCTTGAATTTAACTTGAGATTGAGTTACTTCCCTTGACCACCATTTAGGAGGGATAAACAGTTGACTTTCTTCTTATCTAACTATTCAAATTAAAACATCTGATACACTCAAATCTGATAAGAGATCTTTTATAACTAGATCATAGTGATGAATTAAGCAAGACTCGAAGAAATAAAAATTGTTAAAAAAAAACTTTTTCTAAAGTCTAGTGATCAGTATTTGTAGGTGGATTTATGAAGGAATTAAAGCATTCAACCCTACAACAGAGCAAACATATGGGAAGTAACTCTTGCTCAAGTTTTGTCATTCAAAAGCTATTAATATAAGGTACTGAGAACCTTATGACCACCAATATTGTAATCACAAAAAGTACTTACCATTACATTTATTAAAATATTGAGTAAAATGTATTAGCTAAGCTTCTCAGAACTTAAATAAATCCTATCCCATACCAAACTGCCCAAAAAGTTCATTTACAATGAAAAACTTATAAAATAATTGACTTTACCTCAGCAGAGCTGTTTGTCTCTTGTTCAAATGATATAACATCCTTATCACATTGATGAAGCATTTGTTTAACAATGTAAGAATTCCCTGTCCTCTCATTAGCTGTATTCTTTTTATATTTCTTCATAATTCCAATCTTCCCCGACAAAAAGTGACTTTTACAAAAGAATTTTATTTACAAGGATATGCAAGGTGTGATCATTTCAATGATGTCATTAATTACTTCTTTATTGCACATTACAATAGTGTTAAACCCTTTTATAGCTTAATCCCCTACGAGTGTTATATAACTGATAATAAAGAAAAATACTTTATCTGGGGTTTTTTTCAAGTCTATGATACTGCTACATTTAAAATAGTTTAAGAGATCCAATGTATCATGAAGCCAAACTAGTGATATAAGAACAAACACAATAGCCTATTTTACAACCAAAACAGTTTGTTTTTTACATATTTTTGAACCATTTGTAAAGCCTTTCTAAACTATTGTTGTAAAATGATCAGGTGTTGAAATTAAAATTGATCAGGTAGAACTTTGGTATAAAATATGAGGTTAAGTAACCTGACAGTCACTTTAAAAGTTCTTGATAAAATTCATATCACCACTTGCAAAAAATAGTTAACGTATGTAAGGTTTTGACTGTAAAATATTTTTATTGTCATTTTATTGATCTGCATTAATGATTTGTATAGGAATGATCGTGTCATAGCGCTGTAACCATGAAATCTCACCTGACTATAGTAACCAATGAAATAAAATACTTATTACTATACTTATCTTACATAATAAGACATAAATCATGCTCATTCATACAAGTTATTAGCACTGTCTCTTAAGATAACTATTCTTATATAATGCAAGCTCAAAGATGCATTATTCAACTATCTATGCAAACTTTTATGTTTTTAAATTTAATTCCTATTAACCTAAACTATAGCACATTAAATACATGTTATATACTTAAAGTTATCTTTCTACTTTTAAAATACAGTGAAACTTTTCATAACCAAGTAACATAAACAAGAAAATTGTATAAATTTAGGAAAATAAAACTTTACTTGCCAAAAATAATATTCTGGTTGAAGACTGTTTAATTCAATTTTAGGCATCTGCTGACTTAAGAGACTGTGTGCCCTATAGTAATCACAGAGTCTATCTGTCTGTTAGCACTTCTATGTCTTATGATAAGTCAAAAATTGATGCACATTGTTTATATCTAAGGAATTAAGATCTTAATCTTCCTATAACTACTTAATATATGTAGAAGTTTACGTTTTGGAGTGACATGCGTTTCCATTGAACTAGTACACATTTTGTTTAGGGGCCAGCTGAAGCCTGCTTCTGGTTGCTGGATTTTCTTGCTGTGCTGAAGACTCATTGGTGGTTTTTTCTGCTCTTTGATCTGGTTGTTGTCTCTTTGATGCATTTCCCATTTCCATTCTCTATCTTTATTTTCTTTTGATTTTTATGAGAGAAAAAAATTGGGTAGGAGTTGTATCATTGGCAATCATACCACATCTTTGTATTTTCATGTTAGCTCTAAACCAAGAAACTTCTGAAGCTCTGGAATTCTTAATATCACTACATATTTCACTCCATATATAAGGGATGCTTGAAAGGTTATCATGAGTATCATAAATATCTTTTCAATGGTAACAATTGGGTATCTGGTAAATATGCAGAATAAAAATCATCCTTTTCCATCAAATTAAAACTTGAAAGACCTTGATGGTGACCTATAGTTGCTAATTTCTGTGTCATTTGGTCTCTTATGGAGAGTTTTCTCATTGTCATTGGCAATTATACCACATCTTCTTTTTCATATTCATAATTTACATTTAGAAGTAAACCTGAATATTAATTATCTATAGAGATCTTTCTTATTAAATTAAGACTCTAGGCTACTTGCTCTGACTATAAAGTTTTGTAGACTCAAGCTGGGAGAACTCCTGAAAAGTTATTATAAATATTAAGACACCCATGTTTTATTATTTCTATCTCAATGGTATTTTTAAGTGTTGTGTAAATGCCTAAAATATATTGGTTAAAAAAAGTTTCACTGCACATTGATTATGACATCTTTCTACAATCGTAGATATTTGCTAAAGTTAAGCCACTCATATTATAGTGAAAAAGATCAACCTCAAGCATTAGCCATATGTCTTCATAGACCAATCTATACTCACTGAATTAACCATGTATTTAGTATTGTTCACTTCAAAATGAATATGTCTGTTAAATTTTGTGCCCTACAATATGACTTCACTTGTATTGTTATGGTTAAACAGCTCACTTGTAAAGTAACTTCAGTAAACACTACTAACCCCATAATGCATTGCTCTTCACACAAATTGCAAAGACCATACTGGTAAGCAGGGAATATCGAAATATCATCTTGATTAACGAAATTAAAGCACCCCCATTCATAGCTTATTCCGTAAGAAACTCCTTTCACAAAGCATCTTTCAAGCAATTTCTAGTCTAAGAGCATCATATTACCATGACACTACAAGGCCATCGGGAACATTATGGATCAGAACATTGCTGGAAGACAAATAATGACTATAAATTGCTTACAAGACCACTGAATAAAGGTTGTCAGTAAAATGAAAACTATGCTAAACATATTGGTAAACTATTCTTTTTAATTTCCAATAAGAAGGGGCTGTCTGGAGGTAATTCAAACATTTTTAAAGTAAATTTGTAGCTCCTTCAAACTAGGCTTCTTTAGGAAAAATAAGTCACTAGGAAAATAAGTTACCTGAAGGCAAGACGAATGGATCAAAAGAAGATTAGTGATAACATACTATACATGTATCTATAACATCATTTTTTTTTTAATTCTGCTGTTGTATTTAGATTATAATTGTAAATAATTCTGTACTGATTTTGAAATTTATTAATTTAAAATCGAATGTTGGCATTATTAACTGCATTCCATTATTGGGTTTCTGATGGGTAAAAATGTTTTCTTCCACTTTAAATTGTCTAATATTTTTCTCTGACTAGCAAATGTTTTTGTGAGTACAAGGTGAAAAGTTCAATATTAGTTTTTGCCATCAATCCAGTTTTACTGAAGTTGCTTTAATACATTTTGTACATTTTTGATTTGCTGGCTTGAATTTGTAGACCCATGTCTGAAATTGAACATTAAAATCACCTCTATTTCAGAACAACAGTATATTAGAATAACCAAGTGTATCACTTTTGGTTCTATCATAACAAATCAAACCAATAATTATCTCCTGTAATTATATTAATGCTAATATTTTTTTAGTAACTGCAAATCTCATGTTAAACACATGTAGAACTCACTTGGGTATAGGTATACAAATGGCAACACTGAAATTTTAATACATGTAAGTAAAATATACAACAGGATGTAATTACAAATATATGTATTGTTCACCTTTCATCTACGCATAATTAATAGTAACCTTACATCTATGCATAATTAATAGTAACCTTACATCTATGCATAATAGTAACCTTGCATCTATGCATAATAGTAAACTGACATCTATGCATAATAGTAACCTTACATCTATGCATAAAACAGATTTCAATAAATAGCTGGACCAGGTACAATGTATGCAAAATAAGCCCTTCCTATCCAAAGGGGAATTATGTTGCACAAATAAAATAGAACATTAAATAAGACATAAAAGTAGGAGTCAGCAAATTGCATAAAATCTTACAGCAGGATATAAAATTTGACTTAAAAAGCAGGTTTAGCTTTTGCAGTTGAAAATGGCACTTCGAAAACATGATTGCCTCAAAAAAGGCATGCATATGGAATCATATTTCCCAATATTAAACAACATGCATAAGGAATGCAAGAACATTTTATTATAAACCCATTTAGAAAATAATCATTAGATTGGGTTTCACATAGAACATTAGAAAAAAAAATGTATGTTATCTGTAACCCATCATCATGATCATATTAAAGTCCATGAACATAAGTTGAATCATTTTGGAAACCTAAGCATAAACAAATTGCCCAGACATTCAAAAGGTACTCACCACAAAGATATTATAGCCCAGTTCAACTTCGTTATAGCACTTAAACTTCAAAAGATACATGTGTACAATCAATTATTTTTTTAAGATCTATAAAAAATAGGGGCAAATTAAAAGTTGTTTAAATTGCAATTTCTATAAAATTAATCTACAAAATTTAGTTAATATGAATGATATGGTCATAACACTTGTAGGATTACCGACCCTGCGAGGGATGTTTACCCAGTCAAGGTTGTTAAACACGTAACCATCATCAACACTTTGTAGATTATTTACCTCAGTAACTCTGAGTGTTGGAACATCTGACGGCCTAGATAAGGAGCTATGGCTTGCTGAACTCACTGTCAGGTTTTCCTTCTTCTGTACTCCCAAGTTTTGAGGGCTTTGTTTAGGAGATTTGGAAGCAGGACTTTGTCCATTTTGTGTACTACTCTGTGAAGTAAGGAGTTTATCACTTT
Organism: Mytilus edulis; assembly: GCA_019925275.1. Taxonomy (NCBI): domain Eukaryota; kingdom Metazoa; phylum Mollusca; class Bivalvia; order Mytilida; family Mytilidae; genus Mytilus; species Mytilus edulis. The sequence continues at coordinate 91,644,558 of CM034355.1, read as the reverse complement.
CTTTTTCTCTGTAAAAAAAAAAGAAATGTATCACATGTTTATATGTATTCAACTATTAAGCATGTTTATGTATGTTACATAATGTACATGTACATGTATGTATTGTAAACTTCAGAATAGTAAAAACATATTAATTACTGTACACTCAGAAATTCTTGCGTGCATTATTTATTGCGATGTTGTCTGACTTTTGCAATACATTGAGAAAAATCCTGTTTAATCTATATAAAATATTTCAAAATAAGAGTTTAAATTATTGCGATTATAACCCTGTCCCATTTTTTCCAATTAATAAAAACTCACAATAATTTCTAAATTTACAGTATAAATCATTACAAGTATATGATTTACATAAAGCCTTAAAAAAATTATGTGTTACCTACAAGGGAAACAGTTGGACATTATTATTGCTTGTTAACAACGGCAAAACAATCATCAGGTTTAGTGCTCAAAATTAGTGTTTAAACAAATATATATATTATACTTAAGATTAATTACTGTGGAATGTACTTACATTTATAAATTGCAAAATCCAAAGACTTAAAACCATAGTTAAATATCCAATACATTTCCAATTTATTTAGAATCTTTTTCATGTGTGTGTGAACCTGAGAAGGATCGAGGGAATATATGTATTTACGTACATTGTATGTGTGTAACGGTAGTTCATGATGTTCAAACTGCTTTTTCATTTCTAAATGTATGTATACATGGTATACTAGATTATTGTTGTCTCTTTGTGTTATTGCGTAAACCCCTGAGGGTTGACACAGTATATATTGGACGATGTCTGTAGTCATTCGGAACACCGGATGTTATTCGGAATACATAGATCTGTTCTTTTCATGGCCACCTTGCATATACATGCGCAATAGCTTATTAATTAACCTATCGAATAAGCATTAGCATCTTAAAGTTGCTATAAAGATATGTTACATAGGATGCATAATTTCTGATGACGCAAGCTACTTTAATCATCATTTGAATACTTCCTTGCACGCAATTACATGCTGCTAATATTTACTTTCAATATATGCGTAGTTATTTTAATTATAGAGTCAAACGTTGAAACCAGCTGTTTTAAGATATGACAGATAAGATTTCATGTAAGCAAATACGATTTATATTCGAAACGAGATTGTTAACTAAAATCTATAAAAAAAAGTATTACTATCATTTCATTTCAGATTATGAGTCTAGGGAATATGTACATGATGTACAAAGCAGGCTACTTTTTTTCATACTGAAATTAAAAGGAAGTCTTTCTTGCACTTTCTTGAAATTTTACGTCTATGATAGACCAAGGACGTGTATACATTGTACAGAATTTAAAATATGTGCCTCGAATAGGTGAAAAAACGAGGATTTATTGAAAATACAATGCAACGTTAAAATTAATTATGAAAGTTTATTTCCGTTTTATTTTCATTTAAATTGCAAATTAAAAGTTGTTTTTTTTGTTTAAATATTGCACTATTATTTACTTTTATTAAAACAAGGAGGTCACATAACCTCTGGATCCATTTTGTCATTAAAATGTGACTAATAAGTAGATATTCAATATGGAGAAAAAAAGCTATAAACACTGAAATCATGGAAATCTAAATCTTAAATATAAAAAAAAAATATGTTTGACCATGCAGATGTGAGAAATATAATACTTCAAAGTAATGAAACAACGAATTTAACGTGCCACTTTAATTAAGACTGATAACCTTAAAATTAACCATGCATGCAATTTTAGCAGACTTTACATGGTCGGCACTATGATATCAAATATAAAAAAGAAGATGTGATATGATGTCAAAGAGACAACTATCTAAAAGAAACCAAAATAACACAGAAATTACAAACTAAGGGTCACTGTACGACCTTCAACAATGAGCAAAGCACATACTGCATAGTCGCCTAAAAAAGGCCCCAAAATGACAATGTAAAACAATCAGTCAAACAGAAAATTAACAAAGTCTGTATACGTAACTTAGTTGCTCGCCAGGAGGAATTCTAAACCAGAGTTAAACGTGCGTTGCATAAGTTTGAAGTATGTTGAAATGAAAGGAATACACTTTGTGAATGCTTTTACTCAAGGAAATTTTTATGGAGCATAAAAAATTTCATTCAGCTCAAGCGTATACCTGTACGCTACACGCACATAATATAAACGCTACACGGGCGTTGAAAACGCTACAGATAAGTTTGAGACACGTTAAGGGCACGTTGTATACGCTTCAAAATCATTTAACTTTAACTAAAACCAAACACCCCATAACTTCCCAGACACTCCGAAAGCACAGATTATCGTTTCAGATACGACCGGGACACGTCTCAAATACGTTCAATAGACAGTTTTCCTTCGTAGCGTACATTCCATTTACGTTAGACAAACGACAGACATATGCCAACATACGTCACATGAACGCCCGATGAACACTTAAGGACGCTTCTCGCACGACCAATACATGCTTTAAGCTCGTTGTGCACACGATACAGATATGATTGACAGGTTGAATGCATCCAAAATTACTAGCGTATTGGTAGTGTGCATGATTTTTTATTTACCACGGACGACGTACGTCGGAGCTATACGTTGATGTGTGACGCCGGTATAATTACATTAAGTAAACAATCAATGTCAGTTTCTAGTTCTTCTACTACAAAAGTCATATAAATATGAAAAGCCACAGTGATTATTATTATTTTTCCTTTAAAAAGACACAGATACAAATATATCTTCAGCTCTTACAATCCAGCTGATTAATATAAATTCTATAATCTTTTCATATATAATGCCAAACAAGCATTTGGGTTTACGATTGCATTTCTTTTTTTAAAGATTAAAGAAAGCAACTTGTTTACTTATTTAAATGTCTTATATTGTGCTATTCCTCTTGTGAGCCCATTTAATGGAAATAAAAAATATCTTCTTCATAGAACAAACAATGTGCAAACATAAAAAAAAAATTGTATTAAAAAAAACATAACTAGTTATCAATGGAAGAACAAATAAACACAGGTACAAAAGGTACAAAAGGTACACACATCACAAACAGAACACAGAACACTAATAACATGCACGAACTCCTATAAAAACCAGGAGCTAACGCTATTTTTTTTCAAACGTTTAAATCCTGTTAGATAAAAATCATGAATACTTGAACCTAAATACAACCCTGTGTCTCAAATAAACTAAATCCCAAAGATAACATAGCTCGTTCCTGAAATCCTGCACTCAAAAATGGACAATCCTGGAGTCCTGATAAAGGTCCAACCCCCTCATTAGAGCTACATGTAAATGTAGTCCAAATAATTATGACGTCTTGAAAGGCTATTATAATTTTTTTCTTTGACGCCTTACATCGACGTCATAATGCTGAAGGCGTCAAAGAAAAAAATATATAATAGCCTTTCAAGACGTCATAATTATTTGGACTACATGTAAATGTATTTACACAATTAAGTATCTTGTTGACTAGGGAATTTCAGATTGCACCAAAATTAAGCTGTAGGCATGGGAAACGATATACATATATTCCTGTTGTAGAGTAAACTAAGTGGCATAATTTCTTTGAACCTCAAGTAAGAAATAATACAGCTGTTTAAATGAAACTGGCCTGGTGTAAGCTGTAGTAGGTAATTTATAACAGGGTACCCTTTACAGTCAAGCAATGTCTGTACTTAAACCACTGTTATAATACACATATTTTAAGGTTAATAACAACTGTTTATACTTAAACATTTCAGGCGGAAAAATAAGACTAGATATGTCAATTTATGTTGATTACCCTCCGTTGATTTCTGCCGATTCGTTACTCGATTCCATGTTTATTTTCTGAAGTTTCCGGTGACTTATGGGGATTATCTCAAAATGTAACAAAATTGGTGTTTTCGTCTACGTCCGCGTTTAAAAGAGGACATTCCGGCCTTAAAATACTTTCGGCCTTGTTTATATTTTCGGAATATTGGGAATTTTAGCCAACGTTTACATTTTTATTTATATTGTTGTATTGTAATAATATTTTGGTTTAAGTTTTTTTGTCTTCAATATTTAGACCAATTTGCTTTTATCGAAGATGTGGTACATGTATGTTCGTGTCGGCCCTTTTTGTTTCTCAGTTTCTGAATTATTAGGAATTATAGCCAACACTTATGTTTCTATTTATATTCTTATATTATTGTATTGTCAATATGTTTGGGATTTAAGTTTTTATTCTTTAATACTTTGACCAATTTGATTTTATTTAACATGAGGTATATATGACTGCCAATGAGACAACTCTCTACATCCAAGACACAATTTGTAAAAATAAACTGTTTTATAGCCTAATTATTGTTTGAATAATAATCCCCATAATTAAAACACAAGCAGTAATCTATGTTGGCGAAATGTTTATATAGAAGTTGTTTGCATAAACCGTCGATCATTAACAATTTTCCCGGACATAGACTACATGATTGAGACGAAAACAGTACAAAAAAGTCTAAGGATCTTAAGGTAAAAGTGATGAAAGTATTTAATTTAAATGATTTTTTTTAACAACATTTAAAGTTGTTTGCAATTTTAATCTAGATCAAGAATGACGAGAAAAAAATAAAGTTTGAGGGTTGATGCTTACAGTACAATAACCTTCCAAATTAGGTAATACACCTTTATTTTCTCAAAACAAATTACAAAATAGAGATATAGGTCGTTTAAAAAATCTCATGAAATCGAAAACAAACATGACAGACAAATATTATATCGTGATAAATATGATCCAGTTCCATCATCAGGTATAGAATCCTTCTTCATTGGTTGTTTTGTCGCTTTTTAACAACATCCTTTGGATGTGCGCCGGCTCAGATGGTCAGCTGGAACTGCCTTTCATGGTTCCCGAATTTCTCGCTGTTGTAACTAATGAACTGTCACTAAAGGAGGTTTTATCAGAGCTGTTGTTAAAATCTCTTGTATAATCTAAGTTCATCATTTACACTTCTCTCCGTAATGTTTATATATCTCTTAACTGCCACATTTCTAGATCTTATCCCTTTCCCTCGATATCCATTGTGATGACACTTCTGCTTGCCTACACACGTCTGACATAATTTTCTTCCATTCTGCTCGTACCACTCGTAAGGTCCTGATACTGTGTCTTCCTGTATGCTATGAAAAGCCCGTGCAACCTTCTTCAGTCGCCAATAACAACTAATGAACTTGATAAAATCATGTATCTAAGCTTAAAATAGCAATTAATACACATCCATCATCCAATTGATTTATCATAGAGAGATCAAACTCCAAAGTCAAATATAAACTGACAACACCATGGCTAAAAAGACAAAACAACAGCAAACAAAACAAAAAATAGAAAACTGAAGACAAAGCAACACGGACCCCACCAAAATACTACGGGTAATTTTAGATGCTGTGGAAGGGTAACATCGGAAACGAACTCAGGCAGCAGTAGTGTTATGTTGCTCGTCTTAGTACAAAACCGCTGATACGGCTAATTTGGTAGGTCATTTTCGGTGAAAAGACCGGGTTGCAGTTACGACAACCAGAATATATTCACAATCATCTGTGAAACGGTTATCCCGTAACGACCAATCTGAGACTACTATAACACATGTGTTAAAGTAGTCTCAGGACCAACTAACTCGAGATGGGCTTTGGCGTCCGTAAATTTATGAAGGGATGATTTCAACTTCACCACTTGGAACTCTTGGTTTGATAACTTCCTTGTAAACATCGATTCCTTATCAATGAAACCATCATGGGATTGCAAGCCCTGGAATATCCTATCAATAAATCAAAAAGTGGGAATATTAAATTCAATTTGGACGGGAATGAAATTTTATGTGACACTGAGGTAAAGCTCCTGGGGGTGACAATAGATTATCAACTCAAGTTTAAAACTCATATCTCTGATATTTGTAAAAAAGCATCAAGGCAGTTAAATGTTCTTAAAAGAATTGGAAAACATCTATCTAAATTGGGAAGGTTAACTATTTATCATTCATATATTATGTCTAATTTCAATTATTGTCCTGTGGTTTGGCATTTTTGTGGGGAGGGTAATACTAAAAAGATGGAAAAAATACAAGAACGTGCCTTGAGGTTCATATATGAAGATTTTGATAGTGATTATGAAACTCTGTTGTTAAAATCTGGTTTACCTTCTTTAAAAATAAGACGCCTAAGAATGATGGCAATAGAAACTTTTAAAATATTACATAAAGAATCACCAGTGTATCTCCATGATATCATTAATTTTAAAAATGTATCTTATACTTTTAGAAAACAACAAACTGTTGAAATTCCACAGGTGAGAACCACACATTTTGGCCTTCATTCATTGAGATATGCTGGAGCTACACTATGGAATGAGTTGCCTGACACGATCCGTGCACAGACAAACCTAAACCAGTTTAAAAGTATGATCAACAACTGGAATGGCAACTCATGCAGGTGTGGCTCCTGCAGATCTTAATACCTTTATTTTATTTTGTGTTAAATGTTTGTTCCATGTAGCTTATAGAAATTAGTTTGCTTTATTTATTTCATTCTGCTTTGCATGTGCTTATGTTTCAGTTTTAGTGCTTTGCTTGCATGTGCTATGCTTTTTATTTATGAACTTTTTACTAGCAATATAGCTATCATAATTTGTATGTCTCATATGTGTGTTTTATGTATCTTAATATGTGTGTTGTTATTGTTATTAATGTCGGCAAAAAGCTCTACAGAGCTTATGTTTGTAATTAATGTAACTCGACTTGAAATAAAATTTCTTATCTTATCTTATCTTATCTTATCAACTGAGAGATGTACACTCTGTATTCAGGTGCTGCTGGAATGTTACTACATAGGAATGGAAAGTTCACAGTTTAGGAAGTCAAAACCATCTCTTTTGAAGTAAAGTTTTATTTTCAACCGACCCTCATTGTCAACTACTAGATGTAAGTCAATAAATGAGGGAAACTTAACCGTGTCTGCAGTATCCTTTAAATCAGTTTCGATTGGGTAGATACGTTCAATATAGTCTTCACATTTGAATTAGTTTAATTATGAGAGAATATTATCTGTATAGCGGAAAGTGAAGTTAAGTTAAACGATACTGCCAACTTCATTTCATTTTTCCAAGGGCCAGAGAAGTATCTGTAAAAAGTCAGCCTCATATGAATAAAGTCGGCAAGAAGAGGGACACAGTTAGTTCCCATTGAAATGCAATTGTTTGTTGAAAACACTTCCCTCAAACGTTACAAATACGTGGCCAATAAATAAATCATGCATCCTGATTATGTCAGTTTCAGAGAATTTATTGTTTGAATCAGAGTATTATTTTACAAAGTACGATTTACTCTTCCCGTAAACAAGATACTTGTATCTATGTTGGACATTGTTTTTTTTATGAAACAAAGCAGGGCCAATTCTTTTAATTTGTCTTTTAGTTGGGAATGAGGAATACTTTTTTTGTGACAAATAAACCTTAAAAATTAGGTCAAAGTTACTCGAAACCTTGCCACCCAGACATGTACAATTCAGAATAATTTCATAAGTCAGATGCGGTACCTTATTGGTTATAGTATCTGAGGAACTGACTTTACAAGGAAAACTTAACATTGCCACATTACAGTCACTAGATAAAGTAGAAAACAGCGTAGAGACTAGTATACATAAACAGACCAAACCATGATATCTTGATATTGACAAATGAACCATGACAATGCGATCAAGGTCAGATGAATTCTGACAGACAGTCATGTACACCTTCACATCATCAATTACACCAAACATAGCCGAACTGTTGCTTATATTATATACAAGAAACAAACCAAACCATGAAAACGGGAGATCAAGGTGAGATGAACCCTGCAAGACGGGCATGTTTTACAATCATTCCAAATATATTTATTTAAGTATATATTGAAACTTAAATTTGACCAATGAACAATGAGAATGAGGACAAAGACATATGCTACCTGGCAGACAGTGACACACACTTTTAATACGACCATACACCAAAAATAGTGATATATTGCTTATAGTATTAGAAACACAGACCAAAGCACAAAAACTTAACATTGAGACATGAACTGTTAAAAGATAAAACCTGCATGACTGACATGTACCGTACTACTTACATTCATTTCCATACACCAAAATTATTAACCTACTACTATCAGTATCTAAGAAACAGACCTATTACTTTAACCATAATAACTAATCTATGAAATAAGGTTAATGTAAGGTCACTCCTGTTTGCCAGACATTTAGAAAAGGCAAGAAACACATAAACCAATTATAGTAATCATATTACTCATAAAAACGGAGAAATTCACATAATATTTAAACTTAACTTTTTTCAAGCAGTTGCTGACCATGAGAATGAGGTCAAGGCCAATGGACAAATGAAAGACAGAAACTTAAGGAATCTGTACACAAGTATGACAAATGTATGAAGCCTCAAGGTTTATCTCCTTTTGAAATATAAATCTTAAAACAAATAGTTTACACTGCCACCGCTGGATTGTAAACCTAATGTCTCACATTCTGCAATTTTCGTCACAGGCAAAACAAAATAAAATTGTTGAACTAGCTTTTAGTGACTATGAGTACTCTCAGTTCTGTACTGTTGTGTCTTTTGTGTTTATTAGTTGTTTTTGCATTTTGTATTAATGAGTTATGCCCTTTTCAACTGACTTTTTGTACCAATGTTGTGCTGTTACACCACTGCCCTAGTTTAAGGGTGGGGTTGGACACTGGTAAACATCCTTATCTCATTGGCAATCATACCCACATCTTCTTTTTTATATTAACCCTGCACCATTCTGAATGTAATGCAGTGGTTGCCATCTGTTGCTGTATATCATACTTGTTATTCGTTTATTATTTAAATAGAAAAACAATGGATATGTATCTATCCATGACACAAAATCAGTATATGTATAGCAGAAAACACACAAAAAGCAAAGGAACAGCACTTAAATATTTTGATGTTTGTCATCTTAATTTTGTGTATAAATTAGGCATTTTTTTTTATCTTCATTTGATCTGTTGTACATTTGTCAATTGGTACCTTTTACAGCTGTGCAGGTATGGATTTTGCTCATTGTCGACTGCCTATAGTTGCAGTACTGCCAAGTATTCATGTAATAAATGGGTGAGCTTTGGCCAAAATTGTCAAGGATAATGAGACCAAATAGACATGACAATGTGAAAGCCCTGTAGTTAATAACTTCTTAATTATTTGGTCTCTGATGGAGAGTCGTCTCATGTGCATTTATACTCCTCATGTCATACTACACTGTATAAGGCCTTCAATATTTTGTGCGGAAAGAACCTGCTCTTTTTCAATTTCAAATTTTATTAATATGATTGTTACAGAAATCTTATATATTTATCTTTTAAACACAATCAATATACAATATATCAGACTAAACTTCACTGAGATTAAATATTAACTAGACATATTGGTATGACAAAAATAACCTTCCATGCAGTAAGATCAAAAGTCATTCAACCGTAACAAAACTCACTCTAATGCATAAAAATTCAACTGGAGATCTCCAAGCAATACAAATAAAAATGTGTCCAGAGTACACAGATGCCCCACTTGCACTATCATTTTCTATGTTCAGTGGACCATGCAATTGGGTAAGAAAACACTTATTTGGCATTAAAATTAGAAAGATCATATCATAAGGAACATATGTACTAAGTTTCAAGTTGATTGGACTTCAACTTCATCAAAAACTACCTTGACCAAAAACTTTAATTTGAAGCAGGACAGACTGACCAACAAATGGACAGATGAAAGGACGCAGACAAGACTATCATAGGTGGGGCATAAAAAAGTCTGGACAAACTACATTTTTTATGTCCAAGGGCAGTGATTTTTGCGACAAGACTATCAACTGACATATAAAGTAAACGTGATCTGTAGGTCATAAAAATGGATTATATACCAAACATCAATTATTTATTTGCAGGCATTACGTAACCTAGACTGATCATGTTCATGAAATTTTTGAAGTCCAAGGACAGTTCTTCACCAGGAGTCAGTCAAAATAAATGAAAAGAAACACAAAATGGTTTGTTATTATCACTATATATAATGTACCATTACATCACTATCTACAGGGTTAATGACAAAAAGTCCGAACAGCTGATGGATTTCTAAATGATGGACACTATATTCCTAGGCCTCTTACTTTTGAGAAACAAGAATGTGTCCATAGTACACGGATGCCCCACTCGCACTATCATTTTCCATGTTCAGGGGACCCTGAAATTGGGATAAAAACTATAATTTGGAATTAAAGTTAGAAAGATCATATCAAAGGGAACATGTGCACTAAGTTTCAAGTTGATGTGACTTCAACTTCATCAAAAACTACCTTGACCAAACATTTTAACCAAAACTTTAACCTGAACTTGGCACTATCATATTCTATGTTCAGTGGACCATGAAATTGTGGTCAAAACTTTAACTTGGAATTAAAATTAGCATTATCATAACCTGGAGAACATGTGTACTAAGTTTCAAGTTGATGTGACTTCAACTTCGTCAAAAACTACCTTGACCAAAACTTTAAGCTGAACTTCACACTATCATTTTCTATGTTCAGTGGACCGTGAAATTTGGCATGAAAATTAGAAAGATCATATCATGGGGAACATGTGTACTAAGTTTAATACTTAATATTATATTAAGGTGGGGTATGATTGCAAATTAAACAACTCTTTATCATGTATTATGCTGACTAACTTGAATACAGTACATAAATAAATATATTTCCTATAAAAAAAATCTGACCATAATAAATTAATTACATAACAAAACAAAAGTAGAAACAATTGCCATAAGACAAAGAATAAATAACAAAAAACAAATAAAAATGTTAAGTCATGATTGTCATGAAGATTATAACAATAGAAACTGTATGCCCATAATTTGACAAAAAATGGTAATGTGCACCCAATGTAAAAGAGATTGTCCATTACTGGCTAAAAGTTAGTAGTTTAAGCAGATCACTACAGTTTTTAACCCCCCCCCCCCCCCCCCCCAAAAAAAAAATGACAACCATGACATTACATTGTGTAAAATTGAAAATAATGTTTGGTACTTGTAAGTCTTTTACAGGAATTTTTTTTTTAAACTATAATTGTATATATTTATTCTACATCATTCTAGATATACTTTTAGATATACTCATTTTTGTATTTCTTGTTAAATATACAATTATTTTTAATTTTGTTGAATTTTCATAATTCAAGCCAACTTTATTTTTTTGCTGTCTAACAGCAGGTTTTCTTAGAACCCTACAATAACTGTAACTAAATATGCATATGTTTAACAGCATAAATCTTCCTCTTTAAAATCAATATGCACTGGTCCAATTAAGATATTAATTTAACATATATCAAGTAAATGAGCTCAAATCTAAAACCATTTCGGCCTTCTTTTATGTTCTTTTAAAATATTCATTTTAGTCTTAAATTAACCATACTATATCACTAAAAGCTTTATTTCAGTAAACATTCAACAACACTACTCTTTCTTGTTACTAGGACTAAAAAATCAGTATGCAGGTACTACAGCTATGCAACTGTCCAGTTAAAATCAGCTCTACAGAATTCTCCTGTGTCCAGGTTTTTAGCCATGAGCTGGTCAGGGTGATGGTTTGGTAAGATATGTTGGACATACAGTCTGGGAATACAGCAATCCTGTAGTATAGATAATGATATATCAACTATTATAAAAGTCATCAGTTTAAACATATTTTGTTCTCTTGCAACATTTTCGAAATGGTCTATACACATTCTTTCAAGTATTAAATAATATTTCTATTTGACTGAAAAACTAGTACACCAATTGTTTTTAACAATAATAAAGAACTTTATGCCAAGTTTGTAAGTGGCATGCAGATTTTATACCAGGACATCAATTAACTCCTAAAAATAACAGTTACTACTTATAATTCTAATAAATTCCACATTTTTTTTTTAAACGAAGCTTAAATGCAAAATCAATATAGTTTTCAAATGTATAAACCCCCATGGGATTCACCAATCAAATGTGACTAAACATGCTAAACAATATTGAAATTATGTACGGCTATTCCCATATATATCCCCCACCTCAATTGAGTGTTATTATCAGATTATAACATCCAAATATTCCCCCACTTACTTTCCAAACCAAAAAGGGTTGTAGCATATAATGGTAGTATAAGAATATGCCATTTCAGCTTCAGTTTAATTATACAGTGTGTGTTATCCCACACACTGCGGGACCAGAAAATACATTTTTGATTAAGCTAGGTGTCGGAATACTCAGGTTTTTTCTTCTAGATGGGCATATTTTGGGATCATAAAATGGGTGTCAATTAAAGCAGGATGTTGGAATACTCAGATGTCGAATTAAACAGGTTACACTGTATTTAATAAATTTTCAGTATTGAATATCAATTATTCTTAACAGTATCTAGACTTACAATGAGATAAGATACAGTTGTACCCGAGATTCTGGAGCAGCCATTCAAGTAAATTTCTTCTAACATATGACAATGATTTGCTATACAGAATATGCTTTTGTCTGTGAGATTCAGTATACCAGAGAGAACAATTATATGGAGATCACACTTCCTAGCCAGTTCACAGACACCTTCATCTGTTACCTGTAATATAAACAGAGGATAACAGCATGGTTATACACGTAGTCAAGCTTCTTAACAGATACCTTCATCTGTTACCTTTTAAATAAAAGAGTGAGAACAGTTATATCACAGCGTCAAATTAGTTCAAGGAAACCTTCATTTCTATACATGTAAAATAAATAGAGAGAAAAACAAGCATGGTTATATCACAACGTCAAGCTAGTCACCTTCAATTTCTTTACCTGTTAAAAAAAAACAGAGAAAAAAAACAACATGGATATTAGTGTCATGCTTGTAATAAAGAAATATCAACAAAACTGAAATCATAGACCACTGTAATTGTTGAGAATATACAAGTAGTGCAAATTGAAAACATCTATGATATAGGTTTGATCAAAAAGTTACAAAACACAAGTATAAGAAACTTTGTTTATTTCAAAATTTTGGGGCTGTGACCAGGATGGTGATAATATAGTGGAACATTATGTTTCCAACATTTAGGTCTTATGGTTATGATGTTTGTTTACTTTGTACTTTGGTATGGTTGCCTATGATATAGATTTGATCATAAAGTAACACAATGCAAATTATTAGTGATTTTCTTCATTTATTTCTACACATTAATTATGTCTTGGTGCAAGACGACTTCCATCCTCAATTTTATTCATTAATCAAAGAGCTGAATAGCTCTGAGGGGAAAGACGGCCCTTGTTTCTATTTAATTATTTTTTTTGGAAAGGGGGGGGGGGGTATCTTTTGATAGTCTTCATATACAGAATGAAAAAAGAACAGCTAGAACATGTAGAAAGGTTGACGATATTGAAATCAATTGTTGTTTAATGTAATTTCGTTTCCTTAGTTTTGGATTCAATTTGGACCAATAGAAGAGATCTGCATCTTCTAAATCTAAACATATGATTAAAGTTGATATTTAATTATCTAAATTTCAACTGAATTCTGTCATTTCACAACAACTACAGTGTTTTTTGAAATCTTAATTGTGTACCACTGAACTGCGGGCTAGGGCCATTTTCCATTTTTTGTGACAGTACTCTTAGATTTTAAAGTTTTTTCTTAAGAAAGTTTGGACTGAAAAATCTATTCAGTTTTAACTTTCCATTGATAAAGTTACCAGTTACAACTCTCATCACAGGAAAACAGGTACTAATAAAAAAAAACAATATGATTGATGTAAACTGTGTGAAGCTTGTTTCCAAATGCTAAATTTGAAATATTTGTAAATTTCATGAATAAATAGGTTTAAACTACAAAATGCAACATTTTTTTTTTTAACCATTACAATGATTATGTTGGTACACAAAAATTTAGTTTTAATGGAAGACTACTAATCCAATGAAATGTCACATTTTAAGTGTTTAGATACATTAACTTTTATTTTAGTGGATAATTACTCAACAATTGAGGTGCTCCTGAATTGTAGGAAGATTCTCAAAACAGAATCTTTACAGAAAAAAAATGAATAAAATCGTTTCTCTCCCCTATCTCATGTCACATCCCCACGATCTTTGTTTACTTTGAAAGTTGTTCACCTACAAATTAAAGTATTGCATGTTGATGTTTGAATCATCTACAGCAAACATTATTATGTTTAAATTTAACAAATACAAATGTGTAATTAGTGCACGATCTCTGAGAATGATTTAAATAACCAGTGAAGGATATCCCTGCTTCTGCGTAGTGTGGCATTCCAAGAATGACGTCACTATAAAATACAATGTAGGTTGGATATATTTAGAATATCTCGTCATACTGATTTTTCCGGATTGTAAAAGAAACATAAACAGTGTAAAGGAGAGCTCAAGATACGATAATTTCGTGAGAAACAGAAGGGAAATGTGTAAAAAAGTGTTTAAAGTCAAACTATTCATTTCTGGGTCTCCTTCTCTTCAATCTGTTTGTTTGGGGGGGGTTCCACACTATAAAAACAAAATGAATGATGTGAGGGAATGTCACTATGGTCAACCCCATAGGGGATTGACGGCTTGAAGCCATCTTCCCCAAAAACAGGTTTTCAGTTTCTATGATATGAGATTAATAAAGGTTTAATGAAGAAAATATAAGATGAGATCTAATAACTATAGTCGCCTTCACGTAAAATTGGCACAATGAATTTAATTTTGTAGAATTTTTTTTTAATATCATGTCGCATTCACTTGATGATGTTTTCCATTAGCGGAAGAAAAATCCTTTCCAAATATTCACTACAGTCTTACCTTTTATTGTGTTTGCACTGTATAATCCTGACCTTCACATTTTTCAAGATTATTTACATTGTAAAACCGCCATCTTGGTTTCTATGAGGATCCATTATTTACATAACATTCGTTACTCTCCACGTGGAACTCCACGGCAGCACTTCCGGTAATAACAATGTCGGATTCCTTTATACAAAATAATCTTGGATGATGTGAAGGTCAGGATTATACAGTGCAAACACAATAAAAGGTAGGACAGTAGTTGATTTTGTGAATGATATTTGATTCTGTTAATTGAAAAATGTCATCTTGAATGAATGGGGCTGTTAGTTTAAAATTTTTCAACCTAAAACATGGTACCAATTTTACGTGACGGCGACTATAGAGGCTGTAAGACCTGCACTGCTCACCTAGGTCTAAACCCACTGTCATTATAGCATCTATTCTCCAATTTTTGCCAATTTTCTATTTAAGCACCATTGTAGCTTTTTTTGAAAGTGACAGGAGATTAACCATAATTTTCAAAGATGATCATGCATGTATCTTCCCTTTTTGTTATTAATTTCATGATTTAGGTCAATTTTCTTTTTTCAGTATTTGTGGCAGCCATGCTAGAAAGCTGTTTGGTAATCAACCCCAATTCTTCAAGGGGAGATAACAAATATATTATTTATTCAATTTTTTTTCTTAATTTTCTATTGTACTCCTATCTGCTATTTTTAAGACATGATTGCCATGTTTATTTGATGACAGGATCAACAAACTCAACTTTTATAACTTTCTAAGGTTGATGTAGGCCAAGTTTGGTTCCAAATGACCCAGTGGTTTCAGGGGTGGAAGATTTTTCTTTACTCAAGTACACAGGACAAAACATGGGTGAAAGATTTTCCTTTTATAACCTTTTTATCAGCATAGAACAAAATACTTGACCTATTGCTTTAGCCCCTTTGTTTGAGGGGGTACCCAACACTTTGACTAAAATAGATTTTGATTGTTTTATTTTCATAAAGTTTTGACAAAATAATTGCTTTGACTTGTTGACAAAAAAAATGTTAATTTCTAGAAATTTTAACCAAAAAATTCACAGGAATAATTTGATTGGATATATAGCAGTTTGATAAACACTAATTTTGATTGTTGAAAAGCTGGATTGCTCCTTACTTATACGTAAAAGTATGTGATTAAAACTTTTTGCTAATTTTTAAGAGTTAACTCCCTTAGGTGTTCTGTGCCCCCTTAACAGGTCGGGACCACTACCTTATATGGAAATGCATAAATTAGCATACTTATGTTCTCGCACATGTAATTGTTTATTTACATGTGACGCAATTTATGTTTACCTAGGTTTTTGACCAATCAACTAAATGAGTCACAATGCATGATGGACTACTACGTGTTTACAATCAACTAAGAACACGTGTTATTTACTGAAATACAACACATTTTTTCCTGCAATGCGGGATTCACAATTTCGCTTAGTTTTTCATTTTGTGTATCTTCATTTATAGTTCGTGATATAAAGTATTACTTCCATGCTCAGATTAACGAAGAGTTGTTTCTATGCGAAGAAAAAAGGGTTTGAATTACCCGATATATAGCCATTAAGTTGAACATGTTTGATGATGGCAGAGATTTCATGTATTTGTCCACCAGAAGCAACGACACAACAGCGAAAAAACACAATTACCCATGAGACAAACTTACTGGTGTAAAGTAAGCAGTCGATAACAGCCGGTGCTGATATTCAAGAGTACAGCAATGTTCGTATAGATAATTAAAGGAAAATGTGGGATCCTTGAATTTTGTGTTCGTAAAAAAGGCGAAGAAATATTTACATACATGGCAGTGTTAACAAAATCTATAAGTATTTTTGTTGGTCACATTTCAGTATATGGGACTTCCAAACTGTTCCCTTTTTTTAAAGGTAGTGAAGTCAGCAACTGTAGTTTCAGTTTGTTCGTTTTTTAACGGGCTCGTACATTTGCCAAACTGAATAAAATCCTTACAGCTGATTTCTTAAACCTGCAAAGTAAATCTTTGGTTGGCTTGCTTGCTTTGTTTGTATAGTTGTTTATACAAGCTTTGAAAATAAGATTGACATCTTTAAACAATATATATATATATATATATAGGCATAGTTTAACTTGTATATTTTATATTTTGTACAATATACAAACAAAGCAAGCAAGCTAACCAAAGTTTTGCTCCATATGCATTAGGAAATATGCTGTAATGATTTTATCCATATGCATGTGCGACAAGGTGGAAAATTTGATATGTTTTGTGAAAATTGCAGCGTTGGATCTATAATAAAAAGAAGATGTGGTATGATTGCCAATGAGACAGCTATCCACAAGAGACCAAAATGACACAGAAATTAACATTGATAGATCACCGTACGGCCTTCAACAATAAGCAAAGCCCATACCGCATAGTCAGCTATAAAAGTCCCCGATATGACAATGTAAAACAATTCAAACGAGAAAACTAACGGCCTTAATTATATTAAAAAAAATGAACGAAAAACAAATATGTGACACATAAACAAACGACAACCACTGAAATATAGGCTCCTATACAATACATTATTTTATGGGATAGATTTCTTGTCCTTTTATATATGTAATTGGGCCGGTTTTTTTGTTTTTTGTTTTTTGTTTGGATTGTTTTACACAAGTAATTTTTGGGTCATTAATTATAGCTTACTTTTCAGCATTGGACCTATGACTGCTTACTTTACTAAATTATGTCTTTGTTGGAAAGATGTCTCATTTGGCACTTATACCTCATCTTCTTATTTCTATATACAAAGCACGTTTTAGAAAAAAAATAATAGGTAATATGTCACCCACTATGATCCAGAGACTTTTAATATTGGAGATATTTTACATATGTCAACAGGACAGCAGCCGAACGATAAAAAACCTCTAAGGTATATTTTGTGATACAATAAGCAACAAATGGATATTATCGATGGATGAAACTATAAAAAAAAATGTATTGAGCTATATACCGTACCCCCTCAGTGGCGGATCGGGGGTGGGTGGTGGGGGGTGGGGTGGGATGGGTTCCGGGGGATGGACCCCCTTTTTGGACGATCAGTGCATTTGGATGGGGACATGTAGTTGGAACCCCCTCCCCTTTTGTCCAGGGTTAGGACCCCCCTTTTTAAAATGGCTGGACCCGCCCCTGCCGCTTTCATAACACTTCTTTTTAGCATACTGAATATTATGATGTTCTTACTTTTAGTTCAGGTCCTGATAAAAAAAAATACACATTCAGTACAGAAAGAAATATTTCAATGAAAGTATCGTGTTTTTCTAGGCAGAAATGATTTTGCAATGACAATATACAGGTTTAAAAGAGCTCAAATGATTTTCTTACTGGACAGTGGTCACTTCATTGGATATTTCACTGTGTCGTGTCGTGAAATTAATGCAGGTTCAATTCATAACAATGCACAAAACCGGTTCAACTACTTTTGCAAGGCGAAAAAGAAAGTCGAATCGTGAAGCCAATAAACAATATTTTTTTAATCTGAGCATGTAAATTGAAGATTACGTTATATATTTTACATTAAATATATTTGCAGAATAAAAACTTTGGTAATGAGAGTCCCAGACAATATATTAATTGACTGTTTTCCCACTAATTCCACGTGTTTTAAGTAGTAGTTTACTCGTAGTAGCCCACAATGCATTGTAGTTCATTGAGTCGATTGGTCAGTTTTTCAAGGCCATATTGGCCTTGTGTTTTGGAAATTACTATGCAAATATATTCTGACGTCAGAAAATCTAGAGTTCTCGACCTGCTTAAGGTGAGCTCAAATTTAGACTTCAATACCTGTGCACATCCTTTCATTCCAATTCTGTGCAGTTTTGGACAATTTCTGGCCAATGTTCCTAATAAGTCATCAGTTATACATCTCTGTCCAGCTACATCTAACATTTCTAAATTGTAACAGTGGTCAGCAGCTGTCAGTAACACATCTAGATTTAACTGAAATAACAAACAATCCATCTAATAAGATATTGTTTACGTTTCTAAAGGAGTAAATTATTTCTTTATTCATTGAGTCTAATTTGAATCCAAATCAATTTAGTGTTGCTAATTTAAAAAAAATGTTTTTTAGGTGTGTATCATAGAAATAAATACAAGGAATGAGCTGTAGTTTTCTGTATTTTGAAAGATGCATTCAGGCCTTTTTTACCTACCATTTTCTATGCTTTTATTACTAATATTATCTTTGCTTGACCCTTACTACCGATTGTCTAAAAATGAAAATTGATAATATCAAACTAACTGCAATTTGGTCCTCACAGGATTGGTTGAACAGTTCATAAGTAATTGAAAGGAAATGACATATTGTACACATTTTCAAAGGACCATAACTCCTGAACAACAAAAATGAAAATCCTCAATATCCAAGTAAAACTAAACTATCATTTTTTTCTTAAGTAACAAATTTTAACTTATATTACGGTTCATAAGTAATTGCACAGAAATGACAAAATAGCAATTGTTCAATCAATCAAGAACAATTACTCCTGCAAAGAAAAAGAAAGTCTTTTATTTACCTCGATTTATTCATAATTAACATTTCCAAACTTTAACAGCATTGGTCAAGTGATTGATAATTAATTGCACAGAAACAATGTAAAGTGCCATTTTCCTATAGATCAAGGACAAAAACTGCTGAACAGTAAAAGTGAAATATTTTCAATATTACACAAGACCTTTATATAAGCATCAACATATTATAATTTGAAAAGCATTGGTTGAAAGGTTTCTCAGAGTTATTGCACAGAAACTGTTGAGAGTAGCTAGCCTGTCAGCATTCTTCACCGAATTTACTTGATTTTTCCTTCTGAAACCTCAGTTAACAATAAGTATAAACACATGGTACATAAAACTGTTTTCAAGTCATTGCTTACATGTTTTCAGGATAGAATATACCTACATAATTTCCTTGAATTAAATATCACAATTTTAATTTTCTCTTTTGAAATGTATCCAAATTATGAAACTGTCATAAGTCAATTTATTGCAGTACTGTTTACCTTTTTAGTGCTGACAAACAATTTCTTTATCAACATTGCTCTATCTGGATTCTCCAATAAAGGTACAAGTGTGGTTAATGTTAATCTATGACACATACTGAAATCTAATTGCTCTAAACTTTTACAATATTTGGTGACAGATTTCAATCCTTGGTCAGTCAACTTGTCAGTAATTGTTCCACTTATATCTAAACATATCAATCCTTTACCAATATGCTGCAAGATCTGAAAACAAAATCGTCTAAATTACATAAAACTTAACTAATCCTAAAAAAGTTGATAAAGAACAAGTCATTTGGTTGTGAAGAAGTGCCTGTCCAAAGTCAGGGGCATTTAGTTCAGTGGTTGTTGTTGGTTTATGTCTGTTATATTTATTTTTTGCAAATTGTTTTGTTATAAATTAGGCCATTAGTTTTCTTAATTGAAGTGTTCATGTAGCAACCTTTTATACAGTAACGGGTTTGTCATTGTTATAATCTGTACAGTTGTTTACATCCACTTCAGTGTAATTTTATGTGGATATCATAGTTGTTTCATTGGCAACCACATCTACTTATTTTCATATTTAAGTGTTGGCGATAACATTTTACTTTTATTAAACTGCAACATACTTGTAATGAGAATTCTGAAAAATAATAAGCCTGGTACAAGATCCTTGTGTTCAATCATAAAACAGTTCCTTTACACAATTCGTATTGTAAAACATTATTTCTATGTCATGGTCATGTGTTTTGAAGTTAATCTAAGTCGTGAAAGTTGTGTCCCTTTGTATTTTGATGGGTATTTGTCATATGATGTAGTCCATCTCTTCTTTCAGAATAAAAGTGCCCTAGTAAAAGATGTGTTTCTGATGCTCTTAAGTTCCCCATGAACATAATTCAATTTTTATACATGATGGGTAAATGTACCATTTTTTCAGGACAGATCAATTCATCCAAGAATGTACCAAAAATTTTGACAAATGAAATTATTTCCCTTTACTGAATATAACAAACCATTCACACTGATTTAATTACAATAAGTTTATTAGGTCTGCAAATAGCAAAACTACATTAATTTAGTTTTCAATTTAAAATTTCACTTAAAATGTTTTAATATTGTACAAACCTAAATTAACCCTTTTCTGCAACTAAATCTCAATGTTCATTTACAAATATCAAACAAGACAAGACAATTAAAATGATATTCTCTTCAAACTGGTAATTTGATACAAATAATCATTAACGGTAATCTATGATGGTAAATCCCCCCTAAATTAATGGTAGGTCCTCAATGTATCCTAAGGTTAACCCCAATTATAGGAACAGCTCTATCATAGTTCAAAACTTATCCCACATGTTCTTTCATTCATTTGTTTTGGATTATGTAGAAACAATGGGACACTAAGAATAATGAATAGTCTCTGTCAAATTTAAAGTGGAATAGTTTTTTTATTATTATTTTTACATAAACAGAAAAGCAACTCTCTTCCATAAAATTAGAATTATCTTTTGTGAAATGATATCAGTAAAAATAAAACCAAAAGTTTTTTTTTTAAAAAGAAAATACCATTATTTTCTATAAAAAAAAAACCTTGTTGCACTTTCTACATTACCTGTGAAAATGTTTCATCATTCAATGCAGTAACTCCACTCAATCTAATGTGTTTTAATAGTTTTAATCTTTGCACACATTCTACAAATAAAGTTTCATCATCCAACAGAATTCCACACAATGATAAACTTGTTAATGATGTTGGTAGTGTCCAGAAATATTCATTATGAGGACGGCTTCGTAATCCATTACAATAAGATAAGTCTAAATGTTGCAACTCTTGACAATTTTGTGACAACTGAAAATAAACAATCGAATTAACAAAAAGTTTTAGCATACTGTGGATTCATTATTATTCATAGGATACCAATTTTTCGTTGATTTCATGGGAACAGGTAGACCACAAATTTGAATGTTCAACAAACTAAAGTTTTTCGTTTGCCTTGTATAATGACTTTGGCAAAACACGAAAATTGGTACCCACGAAAAATAAATGATTTCACAGTATAATAAAAGTCCAATTAAGAGGAGCTAATCTATCAATGAAAATAAACTATACTGTAAATTCAGAAATTATTGCGTGCATTTATTATTGTAATTTGTCATTTTACACTAAAATGCTATTTAAATTTTTGAGATATTGAGAAAATTCTGCTTAGTTTATGTAAAAAATTTCAAAATGCGAGTTTAAATTATTGGGATTATAACCTTGTTATATTTTTCAGATTAATAAAAACATCGAGATAATTTCTGAATTTACAATAGCTTTTAAACAAGTTTTAGCAAATAATAACAGTTCAATTAAAAGAAACTGACAATCTCCCAATTTACTATTTCAGGGCAAAAAAACAAAACAAACTTTAGTATAAAGAAAATATAATATGTGTCCATCTGATGCCTGCATTATCATATTTTCAGGTTAGGTAGACTGCAAAATTTGGCTCAATTTGGACGAAAGAATGAAGTAACAGTAAAACTTTAACCTAAGTGAGGACGACTGGACGAAAGAATGAAGTAACAGTAAAACTTAAACCTAATAGAGGACAGATGGACGAAAGAATGAAGTAACAGTAAAACTTAAACCTTATAGAGGACGGATAGACGAAAGAATGAAGTAACAGTAAAACTTAAACCTTATAGAGGACGGATGGACGAAAGAATGAAGTAACAGTAAAACTTAAACCTAATAGAGGACAGATGGACGAAAGAATAAAGTAACAGTAAAACTTTAACCTTATAGAGGACGGATGGATGAAAGAATGAAGTTACAGTAAAACTTAAACCTAATAGAGGACAGATGGACGAAAGAATGAAGTAACAGTAAAACTTAAACCTTATAGAGGACGGATGGACGAAAGAATGAAGTAACAGTAAAACTTAAACCTAATAGAGGACAGATGGACAAAAGAATGAAGTAACAGTAAAACTTAAACCTAATAGAGGACAGATGGACGAAAGAATGAAGTAACAGTAAAACTTAGACCTAATAGAGGACGGATGGACGAAAGAATGAAGTAACAGTAAAACTTAAACCTAATAGAGGACAGATGGACGAAAGAATGAAGTTACAGTAAAACTTAAACCTAATAGAGGACAGATGGACGAAAGAATGAAGTAACAGTAAAACTTAAACCTTATAGAGGACGGATGGACGAAAGAATGAAGTAACAGTAAAACTTAAACCTAATAGAGGACAGATGGACGAAAGAATAAAGTAACAGTAAAACTTTAACCTAATAGAGGACAGATGGACGAAAGAATGAAGTAACAGTAAAACTTAAACCTAATAGAGGACAGATGGACGAAAGAATGAAGTAACAGTAAAACTTAAACCTTATAGAGGATGGATGGACGAAAGAATGAAGTAACAGTAAAACTAAGACCTAATAGAGGACAGATGGACGAAAGAATGAAGTAACAGTAAAACTTAGACCTAATAGAGGACGGATGGACGAAAGAATGAAGTAACAGTAAAACTTAGACCTAATAGAGGACAGATGGACGAAAGAATGAAGTTACAGTAAAACTTAGACCTAATAGAGGACGGATGGACGAAAGAATGAAGTTACAGTAAAACTTAGACCTAATAGAGGACGGATGGACGAAAGAATGAAGTAACAGTAAAACTTAAACCTAATAGAGGACAGATGGACGAAAGAATGAAGTTACAGTAAAACTTAGACCTAATAGAGGACGGATGGACAAAAGAATGAAGTAACAGTAAAACTTAGACCTAATAGAGGACGGATGGACGAAAGAATGAAGTAACAGTAAAACTTAAACCTAATAGAGGACAGATGGACGAAAGAATAAAGTAACAGTAAAACTTTAACCTAATAGAGGACGGATGGACGAAAGAATGAAGTAACAGTAAAACTTAAACCTAATAGAGGACAGATGGACGAAAGAATGAAGTAACAGTAAAACTTAAACCTTATAGAGGACGGATAGACGAAAGAATGAAGTAACAGTAAAACTTAAACCTAATAGAGGACAGATGGACGAAAGAATGAAGTAACAGTAAAACTTAAACCTAATAGAGGACAGATGGATGAAAGAATGAAGTAACAGTAAAACTTAAACCTAATAGAGGACAGATGGACGAAAGAATGAAGTAACAGTAAAACTTAAACCTAATAGAGGACGGATGGACGAAAGAATGAAGTGACAGTTAAACTTAAACCTAATAGAGGACGGATGGACGAAAGAATGAAGTAACAGTTGGACACAGAGACCAGAAATCATTTCTCTACACTACTATCAAAGACGGGGCACAATTAAATCACAATAAGCATCTATATATAATATATATCAATTGCAAGCTGTTTGCCTTCAACATTTTCTTTGTATTTATAAAAGTCTAAACTTACCTCAAATACTGCCTCTCCATTTAAATTTGAACATCCATGCAAATTTAACCTATAAATAAATGGGAAATAGTTATATACAAAACAAAATAAATTTCAATTACAGTCACAAAGCTTTCTTAATTCATTCTCAATATCTCATAATATCAAAATAGTAATCTCAATAATTAAAATTTAAATGTTTAAATGAAAAGTACAAATGTATAGTCTTTTCAATTATTTGAAGACACATGTACCATGTGTATAGAAAATATCTATTGATACAAAGTTTGCCTCCAAATTCTATTGATATAAACAAAAAATATAGGCACATAATGTAAAGAATCAATATTCACACCATGAACTGCATGCAAATCTACATAATATAAACTGAATAAAAACACCTTTTTTAATTTGTAAAATGATATATTCACTTAGACATAAATCAGGAAAAGTGTTACTTTTTATATTGCAGTACAATCAATATAAGTGGATGTAAACTTGAACTAAAGTTGAGTCAGTCAAAACAAAATAGTAGGTTAACCTGATCAAATTTTGCCTCCCTGCTTATTTTATTATTCTCTATACTCTTTGAAAATTAAGATAATTCAAACTATCTTTACATCTACATCATTTCGTCTCTGGATATTTGTCCCATCATCACAAATCTCCTTTTTTTATAATGATAATATTTTGACTTTAATTGTACAACCATACTCAAAGTATAATGATCAATAAAGTTTAAGTCCTAACTTTTCCACATACCAGTAATTTTTTTTCCACTTATTACTAATCATTTGCCTTTAAGAGCTTAAGCTGCAGCATCATCCTTTAGAAAGTGCTCGCCTCCATATTCATTTAATCTATTATAAGTTTTAGGGAAATTAAAAAGTTAACATGCAAAAATGATCTTTTTTTTCTAAAGGGGACTGACCTTTTTAGATTGGGGCAGTATTTTGCTATGGTCTTTAAACTCTCACTCCTCATAACATGTGGATTTCCATCTAAATCTTCCTACAAAATATAAAACATATAAAAAAACATATAACAGTTTGGTAAAGTAATGTTTAAATGCGGAATGTGTCCATCGGACAAAGATGACGCCCCCATTTGCATGCAACATTATAATGGGACATAACTCAAGAACTGTAAAAGTTAAGCTTCCCAAATTTGTACTTGATCTTAGTTTTATGGGAATAAGCATTGTGTATAAGTTTCATAACATTTGGTTGAGACACACTAAAGTCAGAAAACTGTAACAAAAAATTAGCAGTTTTTAATTTTTTTTAAAGGAACATAACTCTAGAATGGTAAAAGTGATGCAACCAAAAATCTTCTATCAATCATATTTATAGGCAATAATTTGCAGAATATCAAATATAAACATCAATAAAATTAAATCCTATTAAAAACAATACATGAAACAACAATTACCAGACTGCCTCTCAATCCTTGTGCTATAACTGCAAATACATCATCATATAGTTTGTGACATCCGTCAATATTCATACATCTTATGCTAGGATTGTTGTTCACAAGGGTTTTTATTCCTAAAATTATATGCATATGTTCAAAATAAGATTTTAAATGTTCAATCATTATAACTATGTAGATAATTAACCATGGAGAATGTAGCAAAAGTTATTCTTGTACAAAAATATAAAAGACAAGAATTGGAGTCCATATATAGAGGACACCAAGGCCACTGGCACTACATTTCTATGTTCAGTAATCTCTAAAATTGGGATAAAAACCCTAATTTGTCTTATAACTTTAATAGTGAACATCACAATGAGTACCAAGTTGAGAATACATATTTACTGATTTTTTTATATCACTGAATATCACATGATTTCCGTATTCATTACTATCAAACCAAGAAATCAGGGTCAAAATTGTATTTGTTCCCATCTTAATGAACATGATGAACATGTGTACTAAGTTTCAAGTTGATGCAGCCACTTAATGGAAAAAATGTAAACAACCTTTATTAAAATCTCTGACTTAATAAGGGACAGACCACAAAAGGGAATAACTGACAAACAGACCAAACAACCTAATGCCTCTCTTCTATTCTAGGCTGGACATAAAAATACTTTCAATGCAAAAAATTTTGCAAGAGCTCTTAGTAGAAATATTTTTGTTAAACAAATACATTTTCAGAAAATTATACATTTTTAAATCAAGAGTTTTGAAGTTTTCTGCAAATTTTCACTGAATATAAAAAAGAAGATGTGGTTTGATTGCCAATGAGACAACTGTCAACAAGAGACCAAAATGACACAGAAATTAACAATTATAGGTCACCATACGGCCTTCAACAATGAGCAAAGCCTATACTGCATAGTCAGTTATAAAATGCCCCAAAGTGACAATATAAAACAATCCCAACGAGAAAACTAATGGCCTTGTTTATGTACAAAAAAATATGTAACACACAAACAATTGACAACCACTGAATTACAGGCTCCTGACTTGAGACAGGCACATACATACGTATGGACACAACATTCCAGTTTGATACAGCTCTGAATTTGGATTGTGATTAAATACTTGGCACAGCAAAGGTTTCAGACACAGAATGAATGTGGTCTAATGAACTTAAATTTTTTTTTTTTTTTGCTTTTGAGCAATACACTATACATGTACTGTTGAATATAAATCCCTTAAAAAAAAAATATTTGAAGAAAAATATCTGAAATCTGAAATGAGAAAAATTTTACTCCTCACCCCACCAATCCCCATTTTTTTTTCTCACCTCCCCCCTCCCTTATTCCAAAAATAATCTCAATTCAAATTTCTAATTAAGTTGGCAACAATAACTACTCATTTTAATACATCATAAAGTATTAAAATATAAAATAACTTACAGTCATGGTTAAAATCAATATTAATTAACAGTAACTTCTAAAAATAAATTTACAGCTACACATCTCAAGACAATTATCTCTTCCTTTAACATAATTTTCAAGCAGTGTAAGGGTGGTAATCAAGTAATCAAACATTTACATGTATCTATATAACAGTATTCTTTAAATTTTAATTGAAATTGGATTACATCCCTTACACTGCTTTTAAAATGTCTAAATTGTCCTTTAACCAGAAAAAAAACCCTTGTTTCCCCCCGAATTGCTTGATGATTTGACACATTACCCCTATATAAACCATCCCTTTGTAGTCTGGAAACTTGTGGTATAATTGCAGAGAGATTTATACACTTAAACACAAATTATTGACAGAAAACTACAAACATGCTTATTTGGGCCCCTTTTTTGGCCCCTCACTTATTGAAAGCCCCAGGGAGCAAGAACCCAAAACTCAATTCCAACCTTTCCTTTGTAGTAACAAACCTTGTAGGATAATTTCAGAGAGATTCATACACTTAAACACAAGTTATTGTCTGTAAACTAGAAAAATGCTTCTTTTTGGCCCCTTTTTCCTAAATGTTCAGGTATGTTAACCCAAAACTGACACCCCCAGCCTTCCCTTTATTATATGGAACCTTGTGGTACAATGTCAGAGAGATCCATACAGTTAAACATAAGTTATTGTCCTGAAACTTCAAAAATGCTTGTTTTTGGCCCTTTTTTTACCCTTAATTCCTAGACTGTTTGCCCCATAACCCTTAAAATAAATCCCCACCTTATACTTAATGGTATGAACATTGTGGTACAATTTCAGAGTAATTGAAATACTTATACACAACTTTTTGTGCTGAAACTAGATAAATGTATGTTTTGGGCCTCTTTTGGCTCCTAAATCCAAAACCAATGGGACCATAACCCCTAAAATCAATCCAAACCTTGCTTTTGTGATTTTAAACACTGTGTTAAAATTTTATTGATTTCTATTCACTTATACCAAAGTTATTATCCGGAAACCATCCGTCTTCTGACGACGCTGACGACGACGGGATACCAACTTGCGGTCGTATCAAAATGAGTTGAAAAGGCTTCACTCATCAGATGGACAAAAATATAAGTGAATGTGGCCGGGTACTTGTACATCCCAACAACAAAAAGACACTAGGAACAGATCTGAGAGTATTCACAGTTATACAGTATGTTGATCTTAAAATGTAATTTTGTTATACTCTTATCATGCTTATTGGTTTCAATACACATTGCATGGCCTTTAATTCATTAAATGTCATTTTAGAACTCATCATTTTGATAGCTTTAAATTATCTATGCAGTCCATAGTTATCCTTTCAGCATACTGGAGTTAACACTAAAATTCTTTTCTATGTTTGAACTACCCTCATTGTCACAAAGCTTTCAAAACCTGACGAAACTTTTTAGACTTACCATTAACTGTTAAAGCAAGGCAGCCACTTAAATCAAGCCTGTAGTTTAGGAGATTTAATACAATGTAGTTAGACTTACCATTAACAGTTAAAGCAAGGCAGCCAGTTAAATCAACAGTCTTTAGTTTAGGAGATTTAATACAGGACAGACCTGTAGATGTTATGTTTGTCAGTCTACGTAATCTTAAAAAAGACAGTTGATCTTGCCCATCTGTAATATTCTTTATACCAACATCTGTAAAAAAAAAAAAAGAACCAACTGGTTTTACCAGAAAATGATATCAATTAAAAAAACAAAACAAGCATCAATACCGTATATATCCTTTAAAAGTTAAACTACTATTCCCAATCTGTCAAAGATATAAACATGCATCAGATATAACTTTTTTTACCACATAATTGTGAGGCTTATATATAGATACATGTACATACATTTTATATGTATTTTAAAAATAAAATTCTTACAGGTAAAAACTGTAAACCAACTAACTTACCTGGTACTTAACTATTGCTAGAAGAAAAATAAAACAAATATAAATTGATGGATATTTAAAACTGAGGCCTTCCCTTATATAAATACATCAATAAAATTAAGTGGAAAACCACCAAAATAAATTGACCAGCATTGGGTTGAACATGTTGAAAAGTGCTAAATGTACAATTTTAAACATGCCACAAACTGTTAAATCACTCAAGAGGAAGGTTTGTTTATTTAAGTCTTAAGTAAATTAATCATCAATACATGTGGCTATACCAGTACCAGTAACCATAACTTGTATAACTTCTTCTGATTATATAGCATCAGAATCTTTTATTCTTACCTGTAACACACTGGCATCTTTGAATGGTTAGAGAATCAAGTACACACTTCTGATTGGCTAACACACATAAGAATTCATCAGTCACCTGGTCACACTTGTAAAAAGTCACATGACGAAGAGAACTACTAAATAGTTGTTTTATTGCAAAGGGTATGTATTCTGGTATCAATAAATCATGATCAGCGATTCTTTCTAAGAGCAGTTCTTTGTGGACAGTTGGAAGTCTCTCTCCAGCATTTGGAATTTTGTCTAGATTACTCTGAATGAAATTCAGGCAAATATCATGTAAATGTTTCACCATTATTTCATATTCATTATTGTGTCAATCGCTCAAATCTGTGTAAAACTAATCTGAAAATTGAAAAACAAATGTCTATTCATGATTCTATAAATTAATACATGTATACGCATGTATATCATAATTCTGAATTAGAAAATTTAAATACCAATACAGAGATAAATGCAATGCAGTTACCATTGTATTATTCACTGAGGTTTTACATCATGTCAAATCAAACTGTATCATTTCACGCAAGTATTTAAATAATACTTTAATTTGAACACCCTTTATCTGAATATATGCATTTATTTTGCCACTGGAAGTTAAACATGAACCATTCACCCATCATCATAAATTAAAAGCTCAGATTTTATCAGTGGTCAAATTAAATTAAGTATTATTCAAATATTTACCTGAAATGGTGTGGAATGTCAATTCTGAATTACTAGCCTTAGCACAATAAAGGAAAAGGTACGATAAGGCCCATTTTTGGCCCCCCTATTTTCTCATTTTTCAAATTCTGTTTTGGAAAGCTACTTGTTATGTTAAAACATTCCCTGATGTTTGAAGTTTGTTTGGATATACATGTACTTCAAAACCACTAATTTTTGCAATTTTTGCTACCATTGGAACCAAATTGGTTAAAAATTATATTGTGCTTCTTCTGAGGTCTCAAATAATTAACAGTTACTAGTATTTTTGGACAGAACTTAATATGATTTGTCAAAACTCAGTCGATTATTTTATCCTCATAAAGAAAGTGTATGTCATGTTATCGTCATGCACCAAAAATTACTGTTTATGTAATTTGGCAAATATAAAAAAAGAAGATGTGGTATGATTGCAAATGAGACAACTCTCCACAAGTGACAAGAGACCAAAGTAATACAGAAATTAACAACTATAGGTCACAATACGGCCTTCAACAATGACCAAAGCCCATACCGCATAGTCAGCTGTTAAAGGCCCTGAAATTACAATGTAAAACAATTCAAACGAGAAACCTAACTGCCTAATTTATGTAAGGTGACGGTACCCAAATTGCACCTATTTTGACAGTTTTTTCAACTACGTTTTTTTATGATTAAGACAAAAGTTTCCATTTTGTGTTTATTTTGTAGCCGTATCCTTATTTACTATATAGGTACACCAATTTGATTTTCAATTCATATGGAATCATAGAAAAATTAGTCTGAACTAATCTCCAAACCATCAATGATTCTGTAATGAGGAGTACCCAAATTACATCCATGCTTAAATTCACATCGTCAAAAGTCGAATAACAGAGCTTTTGTTTATTTTTTTCAAATATTTTGAACAATTGGATATTTGTCCATGCTTACTCTTCTTTTTTTAAGAAATGAATACTTGAAACATATTGTATTTGCTAATTTTAAAAAGATGACGTTTTGATGATGTCGCATGGCGACGTTTCAGTACATTTTGCTTTTTCAGTAAACACTTCATCTGTTGATAAATACTGTGAACATTTTGTGTTTATCTATATATATAACCTATTTTGAAAGACATGTATAGTATCAAATCATAAAAATACAAATTGTTTAGTCTCTAGGAGATCTTGTAAGATTTCCGCTGCTATTTTTTCTAAATAGGTGCAATTTGGGTACTCGTTGCAATTTGGGTACCGTTACGTTAAATGATTTTTTTTACCATTATTCTCTAAGAATGTACCTCCAATTAGTATTACAATTTATCCTCGTTTCATGGGTTTTCGTAAGTACTATCAAGCAGGTTGGGCTTGTCAGAAAAAGTGGAGTATTCCCAGTTTTTACAGAACGTTACACCCTCCTAGTCCAAATAATTATGAAGTCTTGAAAGGCTTTTATCTTTTACCTTGACGCCTTGTTTTCAAGACGTCATAATTATTTGGACTAGGACACTCCAGTTTTCTAGGGTGAAAAAAAAAAACGGTTTTCAGGGAGTTCGTTTTTCATTTTCAATTTAGTGTATCAAATCTACAAAAGCGCACATATGGTTTATATATTGTTTAAAAAATCAAGCTAATTTCAAGTCTCTATAGGTTTGATGCTCAACTTACAACAAAACTACCAAATCTAGCTAGCTACAGTAACACATGTACTGTATAATCAATAAATATATATAGTTTAAACTACCTGTCTTCTTTTCGATGTCGTCTCCTAACAAGTTAAAGGTATAAATAACTGTTAAAGTTATATTTATACAGCGATTTTGTTCTATTTTTAGAAAT
Organism: Mytilus edulis; assembly: GCA_019925275.1. Lineage (NCBI taxonomy): Eukaryota > Metazoa > Mollusca > Bivalvia > Mytilida > Mytilidae > Mytilus > Mytilus edulis. The sequence goes on along the minus strand of CM034355.1, from coordinate 91,612,630 downwards.
GATGAATACTGGTTTATTAGTTTTGATTGAACGGATCAGAAATGAAAATCGGAACCGCAAACCAGTCGCTAGAAGTGAATAATATAAAATCCGTTTCCAAAGAAAAACGTAAAAAAACCGTAAAATTGCCATGATTTTATTATGTAACTTAATTTTATTCATTTGTCAAGTTTACTTAAGATTTTAATGTTCAAAAACTTGTGCCTTCACATTTTTTATTACTCAAGTTTAAAAAAGGAGATATGGTATGATTGCCAATGAGACAACTCTCCACAAGAGACCAAATGACAAAGAAATTAACACTAAGTAAGCTAGTCACCGTACGGCCTTCAACAATGAGCAAAGCCCATACCGTATAGTCAGTTGTAAAAGGCCCCGCAACAATAAATATAAAACAATTCAAACGAGAAAACTAACAACCAAGTGTTCTTTCTAAAACTGTTGTGTTTCTTTTAAAGGACATTTATATAAAACAGAATTTACAAATAATTTAACAAAAAACAGCTTGTGTTTATCTTTTAAAATAAAAAAAAAGTTATGTATTTCTGTCGGAAGGTAAAATACGTCCATAAATCCGAATATTGAACAAATATATAAAATTTGGACCTCATTTTACTCAAAAAGTACCACATGAAGGTATATTTTGATTACATATTTGATTTAATCAGTCAAAAAATAGTCTAGTAATTAATGATTATTCATTTTGATATACTGTATGAATCTACTGGGCTCTGTTGAAAATATCTAGACTCTTTAATGACGATAGACAACTACTACTAAGTAAAACATGTCAGTAACGGAGAGAAAACCAACCATATTACCAACAACATCAAATGTGAAACAACACCTCGCATTATAATTGCCCTTTGTGGATTATGTGACCACCCAGTAACAAGAAAGTGCGATGGGGTTTGTTGCGATGCATGTGATATATGCAACGTTATGTCAAGTATCGTACTATGTTCAGTTGACTGGCTTATGAACTTCTCCAAAGATCAAACATACAATGGATCTGATGTAAATGCGTTAGTATAAAGTAATGTGTTATCTTTTACATTTCACAGCTACAAACTGAACACATCAAGATTGAAATAAACAATTAATTTCCCCATAGGCGACAATGGTAGCCTTTTTCAAGATACAGACTTTAGAAAGTTGATTTTTTTAACGAAACCTTGCTAGAATCAAAGAAAAGTTATTAGGACAGTATTTTTTGGTCCCAAAAATATAGGTTCGCGTTGCTTTTCTTAGCGTATTTTGTACTTATCTCCCATGCCTATCAATTTTGCCCTTAAAAATAGGTGTCTTGTCCTAGCATTGAAAAGTCATCTCAGTGCCTTTAGGGCTACGGAATAATTTTTATTTTGCCTTTTGTATTTATAAAGCAGAGTGCACGAAGTCTCTAAAAATAAAAAATAACGGGCGCACATATCGACCAATCAGGATAAGCCATACTTTTAATTCTGAATACCATGTTATGCTCATAAAATGGCTGCGCCCATAAAATCTAATGGTGTATTGTAACCTCAATATACTATGAACCACTCCAAATGTAAACAAATAAACTCATTATAGATACCAGATTCTCATTTTGTGTCATCAAGCATGCTTTAGCCCTCTAAAGATCAGCAGTCAAAGACTCATAACAAAATCGTCAATGACAAACACTTATATTTTTTATACAGTAATACAAGTTGAACGCAAAATGATAACATTTCTAACTTGAATGAAAAAAATGAACATGAATGTACTAATGGTCAATCACCGAAGCAAAAGATAAGACCCTAGAAATAAAAGAAGCCATAAAACTCCTAGTCATCAAACATGAAATCTTCCGTGGAACAGTATATTGGCTCAAAAAAGAAAAACAGCATTAAAGACGCTATCAAATCCCAGCTTACAGAACGACATTGGAATACTTGGAAAGGTGAGGGGTTTCCTTTTATCTTGATTCACAAAGACATAACTCCAGGTGAACAATCAGGCTAGTCTAGTCATCAATTGTGAGATAGAATGGGTAATATATACACATAAAAGGCAAAACCAAAAAGAACTGCTTATTGGGTCATTCTACATGCCATATGAAAACATGAATTATGTAGACGAACTAGAGAAATTCTAACAAATGATAGCAAATACAAACACTAACATCCTGCAAACTTAAGATTTTAACTGTTTCTGATATAAACTGGGAATCAATGTCAGTACCACAAAAACTCAAGTGACAAGAAAGTATAAACTTAACTCATGGAAATAACTGCAAGAGAAGACAACATCCTTGACATAGTACTCACAAAATCATCATTTGTAGGAACACAAAAAAGAAAGGCATATCAGACGATGAAATGATAGTTACAGACTGTGACACCAAACCTTACTTTAGAAGTAGCAAACTCAGGAAAGGTTATATTTACTCAAAGGCAAATTGGAACATCGTAAAAGAGAAATTACACTAACGTAAAAATAAATCCGACAGACGCAGGATCGATGAACAAACGTACAAGAAACGAGTGACACCTTCAAGAAAGAACTTTTTCAAAGTATGAAAAAACACAGCCCATCTTAAAAAATCTGCTACAAGAACATTGGCTAACAATAATACATTATGAAAAGAAATGGAGGGATGTTTTGATAACAACAATGATACCGATGTACAAAAGAGATAAACCCCAAAATAAGGAAACTGTTCAAAAAATGTACAAAGGCTATTATCCCAACAACCTAAACGAACTAAAAAAGTGGACAAACTACAGGCAGTTAGTTCTAAAAGAAGTAAAACGGTAGGTCAAAAAAGGAGAATACTTTTACATCAATGATACTATCATTAAAGGCCCTGAAATAAACATTACAAAGCCATTCTCATCTTCGCTAGCCAAGGGTTACGATCCACTCCCGCTCTGCGAAGAGAGCGGGAGTGGATCGTAACCCTTGGCCAGCGAAGATGAGCCATTCTAGAAGTAAATCAAATCCAGGAAAACAGAAACAATTGAATATCACCTTTAAAAAAAACCTACAAGAGAAGCTGATCAGTGACAGCAAAGGGAAGCTGAAATTTTAATCCAACAATTTAGATCCGTAACCACAAATGACTAATCAACATCAATACCAAAAACAACAAAATGCATCCAAACCAGACCTGAACTATTAATAACTACTAAAGATCTTGAAAAACTGCGAAAAGATGTGACTCCATCGAAAGCATCTGGACCAGACGATATTCCAAACGCGACACTGATAATCGTAACTGGAATAACGACGATCCCAATATGGCGACGGCAGCAATAGGTAAAATCTTGTCAGTCATTTCCCTCAAATGTTTTTTATTACCAAAATTACGATTATCATTTTCTCGAGTTACGATTATCATCCCGAATTTTTCGACGGCAATTTTCTAAGCGCTTAGAAAATTATAGAGAATCGTTACGATTCAAATATGATGTAATGGAAAGTAAAAACACAAAAATACTGAACTCCGAGGAAAATTCAAAAAGGAAAATGGTATAGACAAACCGTTCAGCTGAGTAACTCGTTACAACAACGGGCTACATTTGAGAAAAATGACTGAAAAGATTTTACCTATTTCTGCCGTCGCCATATTTGGATCGTCGTAATTCCAGTTACGATTATCAGTTTAACACCAGTGCGCGGGTAGTTAATGTGTTTTCCTACCGAAAAGTACACCGTCAGTTCCAGCAAGCGTTGACCACTACAAACAACCTTCTGTGCTGACATGAATTAACATTGATATAGTAAATTTCGATAATTTTTACTACATGTGTATTTACAAAATTTCAATATTAAGAAAATAATTTGTCCTACCCCAGGAATCTGTATTTGATAAAACCTTTCGGAATATTGGGTATTCAATGCTCTTCAACTGGATACTGTATTTAGATGTTTTTACTACTTTCATTCGAGTGTCACTAATGAAACTTTGTAGAAGATACGCGCTTCTGGCGTACAACATTTTAATCCTGGTATAGATGATGAGTTTATTATCATTCCTTTCATGGAAATAACATTTAAGCTGTCGAGAATAGAAATTACATGAGGGTTAATCATTAATCAAAATGATTATAACTGTGACCTAAACACATCAGCATGGAAGAAGCTACAATAACCTTACGCTTCCTTTGACACATCGTTCGTTACAAGCCACCAGGAAAGGCTACCACATCATGTGCACTGATCAGATCACCGAGTACGCTTATAGTGTTTGACCCCCCTAGTAAAACCTCCTTGATCAAAAACAATTAAAGAACAGAGAGACACGTTTTGTCAACAACCAAAAAACTGACAATTCCAAGGCTGCGTCACTGGACTAATAAACCAACTACAGTGCAAAAAAAAAAAAAAAAAAACAACGAACCAGCGACACAATATTAGCTTCAAAATCCAGTACCATCCAGAGGAGTGTTAAACTATTTTATGCACGGTGTACTAAGCATTACACAAAATTATGCTGAATTTAATTTAAATTTTTCTACTCCAGTGATTTAAGAGGTTGACAAATTTTATAACCATGTGTCTATTGTCAAAAACTGCATGTTGACCTCTATTTGTATTTTGGTTATTTGATTCGATGGTTTGTGGAAAAATCGGTGAGTATCCTACACCTTATTTAATTCTTAATAATTCTGTGACATTTTGAAAACATCTAGTTGACTGTAGTGACGCTGCTACGATATTCTAGGGCTTGTATTTTCTATCATAATTGCCTTGATGGAAGGTTGCTGCCCACAATGAAGCTATTCAACTAAGAGTTCCGAGTGGTGAAGTACAAATCATCCTTTCATAAATTTTGACCAACATTAGCTACACGACGGGTGCAACATGTGGAGCAGGATCTCCTTACACGTCCGGAGCATATGCGATCAACCCCAGTTTTCGATGGGTTTCGTGTTGCTCAGTATTTTGTTTTCTATGTTGCGTTTTGTGTACTTTTTTGCCTGTTTGTCATGGCCATGGCGTTGTCAGTTTATTTTCGATAAATGAGATTGAATGTCTCTCTGGTATCTTTCGCTTCGCTTTTAACAGAATAGGCAGTTGAACAGTTATTTTTGTTTGTACAACAGATTTATTAGAAGATACGGTACTCTTCTAGACAATTGATGTTAGCAGATTACTGTAAATTAACAGTTTAGCTTAGGAATTAAGACAACACTTAGAATAATATTTTTCAAAGGTCAAATACAATATATTTTAGTGAGATACAGCCGTCATTTATAAATCTGATTTCTTTTTACCAACAACATATCATGTTCTTGTCTCTACAGACTTATATCTATGATCATATGGACTGGCTAATGCAATACCTTAATATCATAATATCTTATTCAGAGTTGTCATATTATTAAGACCCTGGATTTTTTTTTATCAGCAACAGACATATCATGCTTTTCTTGAAGACCATTGATAGGTTTACCTACCAAGAACATGACATGTTTTTATCTATTTATGTCTACATAACCACAATACCATGAATTTAATTACCAACATCCAACTTGATATGAGCTATTATATATTCAAGACCATGGATCGATAAATGGACAACAACATGCCATGGTTTCATCTCTACATGACTATCTTTAAGAGATCTTAAGACCATAGATGATATATAGAAAGTATGTTTCACTGATTACCACAGATGCGTTCCACTTGTGCTAGCTTTATTTCCTTATGATATCTCAGAATGTTTACTTTTCATGAGCTACTGAATTAGTTCCGGCACTATTAGACTTTCCCTGTGCGTTTGCGTTATACAGTAATTCGCTTATGAAGAACAAAAATAAACATGTTGAACTATAAAATTGAAACTTCATCATACTCCCTCGTTATTAGTAAAACAAAAACTATATACATTGATTAATTCTGTAATTATTGGTTACTGAAGCATGTACAACTATTAATCTTCTTATATAATTACATGTTTGCATTGCTTTTAGACTCACAGAGAAAGGCGATTTATATTCATGAGCAGATTAATTTCAAATTGATGTTTTATTTATATAAGAAAACTAAAAAGTATTTGAAAGGTTGGAATCCATTCATATGCATTACCAGTATGCACATTGTCTATAACATAAAAGTAAACTAACGTGAAGTTTAATTATAACTCACTTTTTTTTATTTAAAGAGCAAATATTATTTGTGCCTATTATAATTAAAACTTGTTTGTGAGTTGTTTAATTACATATTGAACACTAGATATGTAGCAAGAAGACAGAAACAGATTAATTGTCGTGACAGAAGGGATAAAAGAAGGAGAAGGAAAAGAGGAGATATTTATATAGACCGATATTGCGTGAGGTTATGTTTGTTTATAAATCTACTCCTATAATGTTATATAATTTTGGAATCATGTCATTCAAACTGTTGTAGAAGAGGGGCGAAAGATACCACAGAAACATTCAAACTCATAATTCGAAAATAAACTGACAACGCCATGTAGAGATTTATACGTTCCCTTGAATAGTTAAATAAAGTACTTAATTTGATTAATGAAGGATCTACGAGGCTCCATGGTGGTAATTCAATTCCAAAATTAAAATTCCATATTCATCGTTTGAAAAATATGCAGACTTGAAATTCGAGTTAGAGATTCAAAATTCAACACCCAAAGTAGTCAACCAGGAGGAAACATTAAGCTCTGAAACTATTAATATAGAGTCATTTATAAACTGCTAATCAATAGAATTAAATTATTGAAATCAGTCTACTATTTGCCGTTAAATCACTATCGACTAAATAATGACAAGGTCATGTTTCGTGAGTTATACATACGAAAAGAGAATGCAAGTAAATTTTTTCAGCAATTTTAGATTAATTATTCACATTTATTAAAGTAGTTATACTTTCCCTGAATCAACGACTGTTATATGCCATATTTAAGCGACGATGAGAAGCAAAGTGAAGGACATGCTACTGCGCGAATGAATATTTTTCGAGGAGCATAAGCGAATAAAGCTAATTGATAAAACAGTAAAGTGCATAGAACTTTAATACACTGTTGGTATGCAGACGACATGTGAAATGCTGACGTGAGGAGGTCATCATTTAAATGTAGCAAAAGAGAGGCGAAATATACCAAAGGGACATTCAAACGCAGAAGTAAAAAAAAAACTTGCAACGCCATATAAAAGAAAAAGACGAACAGAAAAAGAAAAGTACAGAAAATACAACATAGAAAACTATAGACTGAGCAACACTAACCCCACCAAAAAAGTAGCGGTTATCTGATATCATCCGGAGTGTAAACAGATCATGCTTCCCATGTACCATCCGTCGTGTTGCTCATGTTAATACAAACCCGATAATTAGTCTATTCGGTAGGTATCATTCGGAAAAGGGGGTTGGATTGTAGAAACAACATACTATTATTATTATTAGATGAAATATCCACTTTCATCTTTGAAACGGATATTCCATGACTTAAACCAATTTTGTGATGGCGTCATTTAAATTAAAAAAGGGATTATTTCATTTTCACCAATTGGAACTCTTGGTTTATAGCCTCCCTGTAAGCAGCAACTCGTTTGATTTGTTTGATTTGTTTGAGCTTTTTATTTTACCATTTAATTAGGGATTTTTTCTCGAAGTATTTTTGTGTTTTTAATCTTTTCTCTATCAAAGAAATCATGATAGGAAATACAAGCTGACAGACTTATGAATGTGATCGCAATTTTCGTATCTTCTGCGCTCGAGCCAAAAACTCTTAATTTGTTTATTTCCCTTTTTGAATTTGACTTAGAGTTCGATATTTTGATCATACGGTGTTCTTCGGCTGTTTTTTACTTTTTGGTCGGGTTGTTATCTCTTTGACATATTCCCAATTTCTATTATCAATTCTATTTTTTAAATTAAGACTGTTTTACTCAATAAATAAAGGCAACAGTAGTATACCGATGTTCAAAAGTTTACTCATAAATCGATAGAAAAAAAAAATCCTGGTCACAAACCAAAACCGAGGGAAACGCATTAAATATAAGAGGAGAATGACGACACAACATTAAAATGTAACACGCACAGAAACGGACTAAGCATTAGACAAAATCATATAAAATCAGAATAACATATATAACATCAATAACAAAGAGCCAAAGAATTATAAATTACGTTGACTGTTTTCATGGCTGGTCAAGTTATAATATATTGCAAATAGCTATACCACCTTACAGATACATCTTTATTACAACCTGACGGCAGTTTTCACACAGAAGCAACCATTCAGTCTCACTTCTTTTTGCAAATTATATGTGCAATATTTGATCACGCACATGACATCTCTCTAGAAACTTAGTTGTTATTTGTTAAATGTTGAGGTCATTGTGGATTAAAATATGTATATATACATTTTTCTTTTATTAAACAAGAAATAAAAAGGAGATATATTAAAACACTTATCCCTTCCGGAGCACCTGAGATCACCCCTAGTTTTTGGAGGGGTTCGTGTTGTTTATTCTTTAGTTTTCTATGTTGTGTCATGTGTACTATTGTTTTTCTGTTTGTCTTTTTCATTTTTGGCCATGGCGTTGTCAGTTTGTTTTGGATTTATGAGTTTGACTGTCCCTTTGGTATCTTTCGTCCCTCTTTTATCATGTTTGTGGTTGATAGTTGTCTTATTGTTTATACACACGATGGTAATGTAAGAAAATGAGCAGTGCCTTTTTCATAAGTTGATATATCTCTACCATTTTGAAAATGATAATCTCATTTCCTAACATTTTAACAGCTACACCATCCAAATTACAGAGGCGCGATTTTAACATTCTGGATGCCTTACACTCTCGATGTAATTCTATTGTAAGACACGCTTCTGTTAAAATTAAACACGTAGATACTTAAAAGTAAATTAATTAAAGTGTTTTCAGTTTTCTGAAACGAATTAACAATGTTCATATCTACTAAAAAAAAAATTGCTAAAATACCGAACTCCGAGGAAAATACCACTTCAGTATCACTTCGGTATGGGCTTTGCTCATTGTTGAAGGCCGTACGGTGACCTATAGTTGTGAATTTTTGTGGGTTTTTTAGTCTCTTTTTGAGAGTTGTTCCATTTGCATTCCTACCACATCTTCTTTTTTTTCATATTATTATATTGTCAGAATAATACATATTTTCCCCATCATAATTTTTTGAACGAGGTTATTTTCAACTTCATATTAACCACAAGGCAAAGGTTCGAATACACTTAGTTGAGGATTATTGTTGTGTAAATCTCACGAGAGATATTGACGTCATTAGTTGTCATCTATTGTGTTAGTCTTTCGATAATTCACACTGACCTTGTAGTTATTTTTACAGTTTATGATAAACAAAGGTATAAATTTTTAATTTTCAATGTTTATATTGATCATGGCTATCAAATATTAATGCTGTTTTTAATTGCATTACCACCCTCTTTTATCTTATGTTTTCTTATAAGATGTCGTACTTAAAGGGAATGTGTTCTTCTGTAGAAACAATTAAGGGCGATATTATACTGAATAAAACCATTAGACTTTTAATGAAGGCCATACAACTTGCTCTATATGCAAGAAAACTGTCGCGAAGATTCTACAGATGTTTATTATATTTTGCAAGCTAATTCTATTTATCAATATGATGTTTTTTTCTACTGAAATCATCCTTGTAACACTTATAATGAATACGTCTATTTATCTTAGTGATTTGTGGTCTTTGTCTGTTTATAGTGAATAATATGTTCTACCTTGTATATGATGCTTTTTTAAAAGTATAATTGAGAATGGAAATGTGCATTTTTTACTTCGTCAATATTTGTTCCTTGCAAACAAAAGAAGATGAATATGGAAATTGGGAATGCCTAAAAGAAACAAAAAACCGCATAAAGAGCAGTAAACTTCCCAAGACCACCAAATGAAATCATATGTATCTATCAATCCCTGGGTTTTTTTTTATAAAGTTTTTTTGTCCAAGTTTCCAGCTACTTTGAATATCAATATTCCTATTTTGAATACTTAAAATTCGCAGAAGTATTAGAGGTCACTACAAACAAGCGTAACGTAGGTTTTTGTTCGATGTGCAGATTTAGGAATTCGCAATGATAAGCATACTTGATAGTTTTTCTTTATATACATTTTATGTAGCATGCAACACAAGAGTTAAACCGCCCGGGGTGACAGTGAGAGGTCAAGCGATTGAGAACTAAATTTGGGTGTTATTTATATAAACCTGTATTTCTTCAGATATATACTTCGTTATCATTGTATAGTGCTTTGGAATAATACAAAAAAAATTGTTGAGCTTTTCACGTTCACAAAAAAAATTAGATTAAGTAGATTATGTAATTTATATAGTATCTACAAGACTCAATGATGATCATTCGATTCCGAAATCAAATTTCGATGTTCAACGTTTGCAATTTGAGATTCTGCAAAATATGACGACTTGAAATTGAAGAAAGAGATTCGAAATTCAATATCCAAAGTAGCCAACCAGGAGCAAACTTTAAGCTGTGAGACTATTATAAGCTAGTAAGCAATGACATATCATATACAATCTGCAGATTTAAAGCATAAAACAATTAAAATAAAATTTTAAACTCCTGTTGAACCACTACCGTCACAAGTCGTGTAATGGTGATATACCATGTAAAGGGCAGGTTGTGTTTTCCGGTGTTATACATAGAAGAGGGATTGTGAGGGTTCAATTGATTTCGACCTTTTTGCTAAATCATTCAGGTTAATGCAAGAAGATGTACGATATTTCCTAAATCCATCACTGTTATCTCGTCTTCAGGCGACAAGAAGATATTAATGCAAACACCACGGTTATTACAGAACCACCGTGATAATAAATAAAGAGGTAACATTAGTTTATCGATGTTCAAAATATATGAAACATTCAAAATAAACCAACAGCATTGCCATAAAAGAGGGAGCTTTGGCATGCCACAAAACCAGGTTCAACCCACCATTTTTTTCTTAAAATGTCCTGTACCAAGTCAGGAAAATGGCAATTGTTATATTAGAATTCGTTTCTGTGTGTATTACATTTTAATGTTGTGTTTCTGTTGTGTCGTTGTTCTCCTCTTATATTTTATGCGTTTCCCTCAGTTTTAGTTTGTAACCCGGATTTTATTTTTTCTCAATCGATTTATGAGTTTCGAACAGCGGTATACTACTGTAGTCTTTATTTAGTCTTCAGTTTTCTATGTTGTGTCTTGTGTACTATTATATGTCTGTTTGTCTTTTTATATTTAGCCATGGCGTTGTCATTTTGTTTTCGATCTATAAGTTTGACTGTCCCTCTGGAAAAACTTCCCGCTGGATGAAAACGAGATTTTGTATATCCCATGTGTCTGTCTCAATTTCATGAAACCAAAGTACCATTTTTCTTTTTCACAGAATGTGGGTTAAATTATTTTTTTATGTGTATTTCATTTTGTTATGTCAAAAGTCATGTTTCAAAAAAGTTTTGTATTCGCTTGATGAGTTTGAACTTTTATTTTGCCATTTGTTAATGTACTTTCTGTTTTGAATTTTCCTTGGAGTTCGGTATTTTTGGTATTTTATTTTTTTCTCAACACATGCAAAGTCGTGTCTATGTTCGGAGGGTTGATTGTTGTATTAAACGTTTATATCATATGTGTGATTGGTATATCGACAATTATAATACATGTATATTAAAAAAAAGGCGCAGCGTGTTACATTATTAACTAAAGAAGTCCTTTTGTAGATCAAAGAAGGATAATAAGTTATTAAGATCAATAATGTATACCGACTGTCACAAAATTCTTCTCTTACATTTCCCCCTCTAAATTGTAGAAACTTTTTATCTTAGTTGAACTGCAATACTAGAACCGATCCAATTTAGAATTCTATTTGTGTTGGTTAAACTTATTTATTGCCTCTTCAACGATTAATTTTAAGCATATTAAATGTATATTTTTACTTCACTAAGATATGTCGGAAGAGTTTTGAATTGTAGCGCCATCGTTAGCATTTGTATATTAGGTGCTCTCATCTAAAATAAACATTAGAAATATGGTGAAAAAGAAATTATATTAAACTATTGCAGCATATGGAAGAAAGAATTATTTAATGATAAAAGACAAAATAAGACCTCTGGAAATAAACTTAGAATTTATCGATTATTTAAACCAAATTTTAATTTTGAGCCTTACTTATTGAAATTACCATATATTCAAATAGTTATCAAAGGTACCAGGATTATAATTTAGTACGCCAGGCGCGCGTTTCGTCTACATAGGACTCATCAGTGACGCTAATATCAAAATATTTATAAAGCAAAGATGTGTTTTAACAAGATTTAGAATTGGAGCTCACAAACTTGAAATAGAAAAAGGTCGTTACTTTAATATTAAACTAGAAAATAGAATATGCAAACTCTGTAATGAGGAAATAGAAGATGAAATGCATTTTCTTTTAACATGTAACACTTTGGATAATGTTAGAAATCCCTTTCTAAGCAATATATGGTAAAAATAAAAATATTTCAAAACTTGATAAGAAATCTCTTTTTATTTGGCTAATGGGAAATGAAGATAAAAATATTTTGATAATAATTTGTCAATTACTAGAGATTTTAAATATAAACAGAAATACAATTTTAAATTAGATTTCTCTATATAAAAATATAGAATGATATGTATGATCAAATATGCATTTACATTAGTTATTTCTTTTACATTTAATAAATTATTAGTATACTATGAGGTGTGCTGTCCAATAAAGGGACCAGAGTAACAGACAATTGGTCATATCATATTATATATTTTTACTATTACAAATTGTCTTCTTCATTTGCTTTAATATTTTATATCAATCAATTAAATCAAAATCAAATATATATTATGTGCTTTGTTTAACCTATTTTTAAGTTACTTTACATTATGTCTGAAAATTATATTGTAATTATTCTGCTCATTTTGGTCGCCGTGATTGGCAAATAAAATATTTGTTTGTTGTTTGTTTGTTTTTTTTTGTGATTTTATAGAGGCAACAATAGTTTACTGATGTTATTCATACAAACTATACAAATCAAGGTAAACACAAAAATGAGTGAATGCCAAATAGATCAAGACTAAATGCATGGACAATGTATACACGTCTCCTGCTATGCATGTATCCCTTATAATGCGAATCCACACTCAGTTAAATAAAGTCATCATAGATACCAGGATTAAATTTGGTATTTTACGCCAGACGAGCGTTTCGTCTACAAAAGACTTATCATTGACGCTCGAATACAAAAAAGTTAAAAAGGCCAAATAAAGTACGAAGTTAAAATTTTATAATAGGGAATAGGACACAAGGAGTTATTATACATATTTTGAGACTATCTATATGTAACGATTAAAGCCCACGACAACATGTCAACACATCGTATCGTAAAACTATAGATTTCGTGTCGATTTCAGTCATGTTGGAGCAGTTTTTGCGTAATGCAGAGAGTTTGAGATCATAGTGACACTGCATATTGTGGTATGCTATATGTTGTAGGGAAGGAAGAGCTCAAACCTTGTATCAATCATTAGTAGATAATGTGACTTAAATCTGAATTTTTCTTTTATGATAACATTAAAAGCACAACTTTTACTACACTAGATGCAATTTTCCACAATAAATGTCGCTTCCATGATACTTGATATAGTTGAACGTCAAAAACTTAGTATAAATATTGAAGATCTTATAAAACCAAAAAGGACCAAAAGTAAATCCACACCGGAAAAGCAATCAGAGCTATGCATGAAGGAGATACATTCCTTAATTAAAAATGATTCCGAAATTTAGGAACATCAAATTTAAATCAAACAACATCCGTATGTTCATGCCAGGATATATAAAAGTACTGATCTGGTGTTCATCTCGTTAATTGTAATTCACAAAATATTAATTTGACTGCACAGTGATATATGTTTATTCAAACTTTCAGTCTGTAGCATTTAAAAATGAAGTAACTACTCGATTATTTTCCATTTATTTTTACAGGTCATACACATTTCATTTAGTTTTGATGAACAATTCACACTAGTAGCATACACAAATTGTAATTATAGGGATTCGAGAGATATTGCAGTTTGAAACATATTGAAGCATTAGATGATATTTTTGAAAAAAAGTAACAAACGGAAAAAAGAGTGGCTAACCTGCTAGTTTAAAGGGAAAAAAAAACTATATGTGTATGTGTTTTGCATGATTGGTTTAGTTTTGTTGTGCTTACTCGAAAGGTTAAGTCTTTTCTTAGTCCAAAAATAGACACAGCTGCAGTAAAATTCATCTTCTATAGAGAATTAAACCCATCGCAAAATATAATTGATAATTGAAAATAACCAATTGTAGATTTGGTTAATCTGAAGCTCTTTTCTAGAAAAGCTTCATAAGTATGAACCATGATTCATCAGGATGAAGCATGAGCAGTGCGATAATAAATACATCTAACATATAGCTCTAGCGATTGACTTGGTTTTTTTTTCAAGAAAGTTAGAAGGATTGAACACCCTTATTTAGAACATAACTGAAATAAGTTTGACTTGAATAATGAAACTTGTATAATAACTGCAGTTTTTTAGTTTTATGTTTTTACATCTTTTTAAAATGTTTTATAATATTTTTATGTGTTCAATTAAGAGAATTGAAATGTGTTTGTTGTTCTTAAAGTGAAACTATTTTCATTAAACAGAAAACCAATTATTAGAATTCAATGGTAAGAATATTGTTTTTAAATACTGACATATGTGGAGCAGACATTGCTTACCCTTCCAGATCACTTGCATTTGTAGGCAAAATATATAATATTTGAGAGCATTAACAATTCAGACAAAACCGTCAAAGGTCAACGTAGCCTAAGGTATTACTTTCTGAGTTAAAGTACAACTTATAAGTACAATTTACTATCAACTTGATTTTTATTTCAAATGTGCATCCATGGTTCTAGGTAAAACAACGCCCTTTTTAACGAAACCGGTTATAACGGGTTAACTTTTAACATTTACTTGAACTTATACAGTGCATGCTTTTTAGACAAAACGCAAAATTGACAAATACGATGACTAATTTGTGAAGTGAAGGTCAACAATTAACTAATATTTGACTCCAAAACACACAGTGGCAAACGATTACTTTGAAATAGCACAGAGGACGGCCTCAAGATTATTTCATATTTAAAGGCACACTTTGTACATGTTGTAATAGCACAGCTTTTGAGAAACAAAATACTAAATCATATGTCCATGAATAGTCTTACACTGAAAAATAAATTTAAATAAATAAATGATATAATGAACTGTTTGAATACTTGCCTCCATTATTCTTTTGCTTATTCTGTACAAAAAAATGTGAATACTCATTTCAAAGAGAACATAATTAGTATAGGTCTTTTATAGACAATACATAAACCACTTTAAATCGTAAAAATATTCCTAAATAGGTGGCAGCTGTATATGACTTCTTGATTTAATTTTTTCCGGTTTTGAAACATTCAAAGTTTGTAGCCATTGTTCACATTTCATCTGAGTATCGTCCGAATGTCCATGGATATGTTTATGTTTGATTGATACTTTTGAGTCGAGCTTTTTATCTGGATGAGCAATAATCATTTGAGATAAATCTGCATTTACTTCATGGTGGCGAATATTTTCTTCAGTCAGACTGATCGAGTTTGTTCGGCTGCCACTAGGACTATCAGCGGACGATCCTCTACTTAACGATGACCGTTGTATGTAGCTTCTCCGTAACAATCGTGGTGTTGAAGTAGGCGACTGATTAGCACCCGTAGATTGTGACTCTCTTAGAGAGAGTAAACTTTTCCTGCTTTTAGGAGAAGATGGAGGAGTTGGTGTGTCCGATCCAACGCGACCATTCGGTTCAAAAAATTTTGTATCCCCGATAGGCGAAAAAGGCGATAACTGTTTCAGTTTATGTGTACAACTATCATCAGTTGTGTGTTCAAACCTCTGACTCCTTTGTTGATTTTCGACTTCATCAAGTAATTGAGGACATGATCTAAATCGAGATAAAGACACATTAGATCCCCGTCTTTTCCCATCGTGAATTAAATCGTCTTCATCATCAGAAGTATCCACAGTTAAAAGCTTAGTCTTATTATCACTGATTATATTCATCATTAAGATGGGAACGTAACAGTTCTTTGGATAAACTTATTGCGATTAAGCCATTACTTAAAAATCAAATGTGTTCAGCGACATTTATGTTCCATTTAAACCATCATCACTAATGCTATTCTGTTCTCGCTGGAATCGTGTCTGAAATAATAAAAATAACATTATAGTTGAAAAGCTTGTAGACCCTGATGAAGTCAATTACCAGCAAATTCATAGAATGATAAAGCCATTGTAATTTTACGAAAGCATTCTATTATGTTGGATAACAAGGAATATACAGTAATTATAAAACACATGCTGTATGACAGGTTTTGGACAAATCTAGGAATAATCGATACAGTTATGACGACTCTTAATATCTCTATCAGAATTCATATTATAAACCAGAATATTCATATGTTATTCATCGAACAGATTGAAATACTGCATATTTTAGATATTATATGTTGTAATCAATAGCTGATATAGGATCTTCATATTATTTCTTACATAATTTTATGTAACGTGTTTATGCTTCTAATGTCAATTAGTTTTATTATCTGACCTGATGGATATGGTCAGCACAAAACAGTATTTACATATAATCAATATATCAATAACAATTTTACTTTTTATAAAAAGTACAAGATTTAACTACATGTATATGATGGTTCTTGTCTTTTTTGTCTATTTGCGTCTACATACACAACATATATACAATGCTTGCCATAAAAAAATACTAATCTATATAGCCAGTTACAAAGTAGCCTGTTCTGTATGGTAAATTAATATGAACGCTTAAATTTTACTGATTTGTAGATTCTGTAAAAAAGTAAAATTACAAAAATACCGAAAATCAATTAGGAAAGTCCGTTATCGAACGTTAATATGTTGCTTGTGAACCACAAATCACGAGAAGATGTTGTTTAAACAAGGATTACATATCACATTATTGAACTTTAGACGTAAGAGCTTTAAATTACTTGTTTTATTCCCCAAACTGCATTCATTTGGAAAATAAAATACACATTTGTCATCATCTAAGTACTAAACTCCTTTATAACCTATTGATTGTGTGTGGTGGTTTTGTTCGAAAATTAAATTTGCACTCCAATTAGAAGTCACATGTTTACCAAAAAATAACTCTATACCGTCCCTGTATATTGATATCTTGCTGTTAATCGGGTTATGAAGCAGTCTAATCTGCATTTGTGGCATCCTTTATTTCAAATTCAATGTGACAAATGAGATCACCACAATTTAAATCACGCAGTAGAAATTATGTAAATTGATGAATGTAAAGTTAAAGAGTAAAGCTAGTTTCTTTTCACTCATCTTCGGTAGCTCCTATAAGAAATTTTTCACATAAGGGTACAAGTCTGCAAGGAGTGGAGCAAAGCTAGCATGGTTCTTAATACAATTCATTGTACACTTAGAGTTACGTTTTCAATTTATGGACTTAGGTTATATCAATAAAATCTATGTCAATGAGTTTTACATTTTCAACTGAACTTGATGTTTATGCTATCAGACATAATAAATTTTCTACACAAAAAGAGAGATTTACGAAGTCAGAATTATTACACAGAACATTTTGAACAGCATTGGTGTATCTAAATATTTAAATATGATAAATTAATATTTTGTAAGAGCTATATTTTATTATTTTCGTACATTCCGTGAACATTGCGTTATTTTACAGGGTAAATAGAACAATTCCATCGATCTTTGGTGGTATTCTTGTTTATTTATGGTATATAGAGTGTAGTAGTGGTAAAATTATATTTTATTTTTATGAGGACATGAAGTACAAACAGATGTCTGTGGAATTGCACATATTTTTAGAAGTAAATACATGTCTAAATCCGTTGACAAGATTTGCTGGATGCACAATTGCATATACGAAGAAAATAATGCAATCCAGAACTCACCAAATTATGATATATATATTTTATTAATCTCATGGTTTAAGGTAACATAAGTGTCAATTTCACAACGGATTTAATGTTAATGTATAACTTTTTACCGTTGATAATATGACACCAGCATTTTAAAAGGGACAAGACATTGAGTTGCCTTAGTCTACAAATCGTAAATTATGCATGAAAGTTTCCCGTTCTGTGTTAATCAAGTATAGCATCATAATATGTGAATCTTTAGCAGACATGATTATGTTATTCAATTAACCCTTTTAATGGTTTGTATAAAGAGACTGTCAAAAATACTCGTAAAGGTAAAATTTGTGTTGGTCTGGGTTTTTTTTTGGGGGGGGACTCTATGATCTAGACAATGATGTATTTAGCAAACCTGACTTATAATTGAATATTGTTGTGTTTTAGCAGATATAAAAACAAATATGTTAATGTTATTCACTATTAAGAACAAGTTATTTACCTCTTATTGTTGTTGACTTCATATTTGTGAGACTTAGTGAAAAAAGTTTTTAATCAACATTTTAATCCAATTCCAACATCGGCTATCGAAAAAATTCCCTTTTCAGATGTTATAATTAGTGACTAGAAGCATTACTCTGCCATGTGGACTGTGATTTTAACAATTAACCTTCGTATAAACACTCATCAACCCTTCTTTAATATAGATATACTCTCAATAACACTAGCCGAGTGGCTATAAATTTCTGTCACTTAATATTTTGGAACTAATATTATTCATTTGAAAATTAAAAAAATTCTGTGTAATAAACATAATATGACGACGCATATAATTCCAATTTAGTTGATGATGGAAATTAATACAATAAGTACATAATTCCTCTGGAGAATCGGAAGAGCATTTCCTATAATCAACTAAAGTATCCTTATTTGTTTACCACGTCACTATTTATGGATACAGGACATATTAAATGCCATAATTATAAAGGTAAACACTATTGTTTTTATTCGTGATATAGATTTGTGATGAAGGTACACACATCTTTAAATTTCATTAACACTATAGATATAAGAAGGTGTATTATGAGTGCCAATGAGACAACTCTCCACACAAGTCACAATTTGTGAAAGTAAATCATAATAGATCACAGTACGGTCTTTAACACAGAAACTTGAAGCACACCGAACCGCTAGTTATAAATAGGTCCAAAAAACTACTAGTATAAAACCATTCAAACGAGAAAACCAACAATCTAGCCTATTTAAAAGACGAGAAAAGAGAAACACTAATGAACAACTTCGACAAACGACAACAACTGACCAACAGGTTCCTGACTAAGTGCATATGCAAACAATGCATCGGCTTTAAACATTTTAATGTACGTTTTAATAGGTACCTACCTTCAACCTTACTTGAAACAATAGTGTAACATCACAACATAGAAAAAAACACTATTAAATATTAATTGAAATAAATGGCTTAACTCAATGAAAAGACATATAAACACAAACAAGTGAATATACACTGAACGAATAAATTTGATATATGACATAATGTAAATACAAATCAATAAAATAAGAGTATGAGATTATCAGTTTATATTCACATATGAAACATTACCTCCCGGTAAACATGATAAATTACCACTGTTACAAAATAATATCTTAAAGGCCTTCTCTTATCATCTTTACAGGATGTATTATAAACTTAATCAACTACAAATCTGTCTCAAAATAATCATTCGTGCTAAAAATTGACTATTATAATCTTTCATGATAGTTCTGTAAACTGTGTATTAAGGAAACGTAAAAAAAGAAATAATTTCAGTGTTTACAAATATATTCCAAAGACAACTGCATTGATTTCAAACAAAATTACACAAGTATAAGCAACAGTAGTGTTGGATATACAATTCAATATTACGGTTTACAAATCAGTAAGTAAAAAAAGTAATGAGATCGCATGAACTCAAAACAAAAGCGATAAAGTGCATGGTCAATGTACTGGCCGCTTAAGGGTTGAGACACAGACATATCGAATGTATAGAATTTCTTCCTCAAAAACCGCTGCTTTATATAGATTTGTGTCATTATTACATTATTTAGATAAAGGAAGATGTGATATGAGTGCCAATGAAACAACTCTCAACCAAAGTAATAATTTATAAAGGTATACCAGTATAGGCCAAGGTGAGGCCTTCAGCACGGAGCCTTGGCGCACACTGAACAGCAAGCTATAAAGGGCCCCAAAACTTACGTCTACTGCAAAACCATTCAAACGAGAAAACCAACGGTCTAATCTATATAAAAACGAGAAACAAGAAACACTTATGATCCACATAAACAAACGACAACCACTGAACATCAGATTCCTGACTTAGGACAGGTGCATATTTAATACTGATTAATTTAAAATAGAAACGAAAGAAAATATACAAAGACTTGCACAAATCCTTTATACACTAGTATTTGGTGTGTTCGAATAAATCTTTTTTAAGAAGTAATGACTGCAATTTAAAGACTAATTAGTTGCTTTCACAAATTAGACTAAAAGAATAACAATATATAGCTGAGATTAAATTAACAAAAACTCTTGCAGTTGAATTTTGAATTTCAGCATCGATACTTATTATATAATTGTCTTTGATTTCACTTTTCATTCGGCTTAAAAACTAATCAGAGATATCAGGATTATAACTTATCCCGACATATGAGCGTGTTGTCTTTAAAAAGTTATCAAAGGTATCAGGCTTATAATTTTGATACGCCAGAGGCGCGTTTTGTCTACATAAGACTTAAAGACGTATCAGTGGCACTGAAAGTATGAAAATCAGACACGCAATTGAAGAACAGTGTAGGATAAATCCTAAATCTATAAATTCTAGGATGAACAAACATTCCCATAAAACACAGCAATTTCAAACGTTTTTACATTGATTTTCTTTCAGGTCATCATGGACTTCGGTCATTAGGTATATAAAATGTACCGTACCTAGTGTTTATTTTGATTGTTATGGTTGTTCGTATTGTCAAAGCTTAATTTTTTAATGTTGACTGTTATTGTATTACAATTGTACATATCTACATGTCTTTATGGTCTGTTTATGAAAATATTCTTTACATCTAGTTACTTTTATCTTATTGTTGATTTACTAATTTTCACTGCAATATAGTTGCTTCTGAAATTTTCTGTATTTGATACGGCACTTTTTGAGTGTAAAAGAATCAGACATTAACAATAAATCGACCATACATATAATTCGTGTTCTGATACCAGATCAGAAGCAATAAGTTATAAAGTGCACCAAAAAGTCCGACCAATTATAATAATGGATAATCTATTGTTACATAACGATTGTTTGATAAATATGCAACTCTGTATACAACTCGACCCGACAATTGTTTTAATATTAGTCATAAGTGAATTACTATATTCCCAATAGGGGAAACATTAACCTTGAAGACTTACATCATTTTGTTTATGAAAATATTATGTAACTGCAGTCTGTGTTTTAGATTGTTACATTAATCATAATTGTGTTTTTAAATAGAAACCATTGCAAAACGATATCTTTGATAACTATATTTTAACTTCCTCAAAGCAATAGGAGATGCCAATAATTAATTAATTAAAATGTTTGTATCATTGCTCATATAAAAGGAACATTTCGTGCAAGTAAAATTATGTAAACACTGACACCTGCATAATAGCTTTTGTGTAAGCTGCCTTTTTTATGACCCACAATAAATATGCATAGACTGACCAAGACATTTCGATGGAAACGTACATATTTTCTTTTTTTGAATTGTGATCTGGATGGATAGTTGTCTCGTTGGCACTGATACCACATCTTCTTATATCTATACACAAGCAAATAAGTATAACATGAATTGCCATTTTGAATGATTTTTGCAAAATTTTGCAGTGTTAACTACTATATAAAAAAATCTATAAATGAAGGAATAATGCCTTCCTACAACATTTTTTATTTATGTTAAACATGCAACATGTCTCTAGATATGATAGGAAAGAAAGGGCATTCTGATTCAAGTAATACGCTTTCATTGTTTGATAACAAATGTAAAAATTGGCAGTATTTAAGATTCTAACATTGAAAGTTAACCTTTTGATTTGTAAAGTTGTCGAATTGTAAATGTGTTAATATTATATAATATTTATATAACAAAAATATAAATTTATTTAAAAATCAAATATTGCTCACACTAAAACAGTAATGAGGATTTTGGTGGGATCGACAATTTCATCCTTCTTTAACAGCAAAGTAAAAAGGACATTTCGTATATCATTGATCCCTTTTTATTTAATCAGTTCTTCAATTTTTCTGACCAGGTTTCGGTTGTTCAAACGTTTACTGTCTAGCATCTCTGAAGAGACACAAATTGTAATAATCGAAATACGCATCTGGTGCAAGTAAAATTATGTAAACACTGACACCTGCATAATAGCTTTTGTGTAAGCTGCCTTTTTTATGACCCACAATAAATATGCATAGACTGACCAAGACATTTCGATGGAAACGTACATATTTACTTTTTTGAATTGTGATCTGGATGGATAGTTGTCTCGTTGGCACTGATACCACATCTTCTTATATCTATACACAAGCAAATAAGTATAACATGAATTGCCATTTTGAATGATTTTTGCAAAATTTTGCAGTGTTAACTACTATATAAAAAAATCTATAAATGAAGGAATAATGCCTTCCTACAACATTTTTTATTTATGTTAAACATGCAACATGTCTCTAGATATGATAGGAAAGAAAGGGCATTCTGATTCAAGTAATACGCTTTCATTGTTTGATAACAAATGTAAAAATTGCTCACACTAAAACAGTAATGAGGATTTTGGTGGGATCGACAATTTCATCCTTCTTTAACAGCAAAGTAAAAAGGACATTTCGTATATCATTGATCCCTTTTTATTTAATCAGTTCTTCAATTTTTCTGACCAGGTTTCGGGTGTTCAAACGTTTACTGTCTAGCATCTCTGAAGAGACACAAATTGTAATAATCGAAATACGCATCTGGTGCAAGTAAAATTATGTAAACACTGACACCTGCATAATAGCTTTTGTGTAAGCTGCCTTTTTTATGACCCACAATAAATATGCATAGACTGACCAAGACATTTCGATGGAAACGTACATATTTACTTTTTTTGAATTGTGATCTGGATGGATAGTTGTCTCGTTGGCACTGATACCACATCTTCTTATATCTATACACAAGCAAATAAGTATAACATGAATTGCCATTTTGAATGATTTTTGCAAAATTTTGCAGTGTTAACTACTATATAAAAAAATCTATAAATGAAGGAATAATGCCTTCCTACAACATTTTTTATTTATGTTAAACATGCAACAATGTCTCTAGATATGATAGGAAAGAAAGGGCATTCTGATTCAAGTAATACGCTTTCATTGTTTGATAACAAATGTAAAAATTGCTCACACTAAAACAGTAATGAGGATTTTGGTGGGATCGACAATTTCATCCTTCTTTAACAGCAAAGTAAAAAGGACATTTCGTATATCATTGATCCCTTTTTATTTAATCAGTTCTTCAATTTTTCTGACCAGGTTTCGGGTGTTCAAACGTTTACTGTCTAGCATCTCTAAAGTTAAATGTATTTATCATCCAATATTTTGTAAGTTGTCCTTACATACACGAAAATTAAATTGGATGAGTTCGTGTTGTTTATTCTTTAGTTTTCTATGTTGTGTCATGTGTACTATTGTTTGTCTGTTTGTCTTTTTCATTTTTAGCCATGGCGTTTTCAGTTTATTTTCGATTTATGAGTTTGACTGTCCCTTTGGTATCTTTCGTCCCTCTCTCTTAAAAGCCGGTTTTCATTTCTTATCATTTTTTTAAATTGTATTTGTTTTATTTGAAAAAATAGGTTAAAGCTGAAGTCAGCAGATTAAAAAATGCAATGTAGCTGTAGCCATGGTACATATGATTGTATTCCTAATCAATTTTATTTTTAAAGTTTTATAATTGTTAATCATTTGTTTGGATTGTATGAAGAGAAAGTAAAAAAAAAATGAGTGGCCTGAATTATTCTGCATGTTAAGTGTTTGTTTGTACTGACATTATTATGCCATAAATAGCAACCATATGATCATCAAAGTATCCCTTTGATAATCAACTTTGTGGCCAAAAAATAGGCTACTTAAAATATACGACTGCTTGTGAAAAGAGCCAAGTTTCAAACTTCCCTGACGTTGTTTCGTTTATTGATAAGAATCAGAAAGTTGTTTAAACCTACCTGAATGCATATTGAAACTTATAAATGTTGAGTGGTGATGGCCCCAAAAAAATGGGATAATCTTTGTAACTTAATATTGAAGAATTTAAATTCAACAACTGAACGGAATAATAACGGTTCAAAACAAGAAACATATTCTATTATATCCGTTTCTTATTTTGCACAACGAGCCTAAATATATCACGTCAACACTTACTTTGAATTTCATATACATTATGAAATGTTTTAAAAGTTTTTTATACCTAAATATTTTGTAATCTATTTCGTGTAAATATTTAGGTATTCTCATTTATAACATATAAAATCTTAATTATAATTTGGTTGATACAGTATTTAGATTTCTCTAAATAATAAAAAAAAAAAATGGGTGCATGGTTCCCAACAATCTTTTATAATATCCCTATGTCTTTATTTTATGGAATGTCATAATTATAAAGATAAACAATATTGTTTGCATTACGCGATACAAATTGAACGCTCTGACCCAAATATCATGCTACGATCAGTCACAGAGAAAAATCAATTGTATAATTTGGAACAAATTAAAAGATTAATTGCACATGCTAATCTTACATACGCTTGATATCACATTATATGCTGTGATTATTCGGAGAATTAAGTCCCTATTATTAACATCTCCTTGTTATTTAAGACATCCTGACGATTCAAAGAACTTTTAGAATTACTTAATTTCCTACACGATTCCATCTGCTGGTAATCTTTTTTTTTATATTTAATTCTCAAATTATTAACTATAAAGCAGGTAAGTTAAACTTTGCTCAAATTTCAAACATTGGATACCTAATTAGCAGCTGTCATTATTAAACAACAGCGATATATTACATTTGAAACACAATCATGATTATTGCAAGTGCTCAATGCTATCACAATCATGATTATTGCAAGTGCTCAATGATATCACAATCATGATTATTACAGGTTATGAAATAGAAAGGAAGTATTGGGAAAAATATTCAACGGATCATTATTACGCATAATTCCAAAGACAAAGAAATCAATGGGAAATTGTTATCTCAGTTGGCAATACATGTAGGTCTTGAACATTTTTGCTTGGTTCCCTTTAGGAGCAGTGGGCGGTTCAAGTCTATATATTTGTTTATTAAAATCTTTTAACCAAAGGGCGTTAATATTCCCTCGAAATCATGATTCTCGGCATACTTTTGTTCAATGAGCATAGAATACTGTTGTGTATTATAACAATCAAACTGAATTCATTGATCGGAAAGTAAAACACATAGACTAACTACTGTATCGTTAATAACTTTGATTATATATTGTAAGAACAGTTGCATTTGCTGCTAAATGTTTATCTAATATTAAGTACAATGATTTATAACGGTCATGCAATTATATATATCTTTGGGACAGTCCCTTTCTTTCCGCAAGAGTATGTTTTTCAATTATTCGATACATCGAGATATTGAGTATTGCCACCACGAAATTGTATCATAGATCGAAAAATAAAAATACGATTAAACTAGACAAGATTGCTAACATTACGTATTGCCACAATAAAACTTATGTTAAAGATCGGAGAGTTAAAAGATAATTAAACGAGACTAGATTGCTTTAAAAATATTTATATTTCATTTATAGTTACCAACAGTAGTGTTAATTGTCTTTAAAAACCAAGGGAATATCCATTTAAACTGAAATTGAAATATTACTTCTTTACAGCCAATATAATTCTGGAATTTATGTACAATATATGGGCATCATCGGTATCTTAAAAATCTTAACTGTAATTAAGAAAAGAAAAATAATTGCACGATTCCAATGTACAAGGATTTTATATCCT
Organism: Mytilus edulis; assembly: GCA_019925275.1. Taxonomy (NCBI): domain Eukaryota; kingdom Metazoa; phylum Mollusca; class Bivalvia; order Mytilida; family Mytilidae; genus Mytilus; species Mytilus edulis. The sequence continues at coordinate 91,586,537 of CM034355.1, read as the reverse complement.
TGCACTTCACAATTAACCGATATAACTGTTAAAGATAGCTGAAGGCTGAAACCATATCCTTACTTTTATACCCTTATATCATGAAGGTATAAGTCTCTGGTGGTATTATGCATTGCAAAATATCTAAAATTGTGAAGTAAAAAGTTCTATTACACAAGACAAGATAGACTTTTAAAAAAATCGTTCATCAATTCACATCTTAATTTTACCATTTTTGACAGTACATTTTGAGTCACAGAATCATTAATTATTTTGATATGAATTCTTTCGTCCATTTGAAGGAAACTGAATTTAATGTAATAGTTCAAGATCATGATATCAATTTCAAACTTTGCTTGTTACCTTTATCTTAAAGAAATCGAAATATTTATAATAATATACATTTGCCAAATCATTGTATAAGAAATGAAACAACTTTAACGCATTTGAGTCGAAGTTTTTTTTTGCCCTTTAAAGGAAATATAGAAATAACTAGTTGAAACATAATGATAAAACAATTCCTTTGATATTGTACATAAATTGTCACAAAGCAAAATGAGATACCGTTACATTGTTTTTTTATTGTTACTGACACGGCGGGGTCATTTCGTGTGGAAATATGTAAAAAACGAACTATCATACAGTGTCGTTTGAGAGCTTTTATGTCAGCTGGTTTAAGAAGTTCGTAGATATAAAATTATCAAGCATGCATGAACATACTGGTTTTGGCAAAAACAATTGGTAGTGTAATGTTTTATGCTGTGGATGTACATTCTGAATAACGTTTTAGTTGAATATTAAAAAACTGATTTATTTTCTTTTTCAAATACTGATTTAGTACATATATTCCAATTGTGTAAAAAAATATTTAGTACCGACATTAAACAGCATAACATTATTTCTGATATTCTGATCCAAATAAACTTTTCGTATTTTTTTACAGCAAAGTAAAAGCCGTTAGGTATTCATCACATTCGCACGAAACTTTATTCATTACCCCTTTCAAAACTTCATTCTCTGTTCAATTTATGTTTGGAATCCACTGTCACAAACTAATACTAACTTCAAGCTATAATTTCGGATATTGCAAGTCACAGACTTTTCATGCCAGTTCGCATTGGGAAAGATGAAAAAGAGAAAAGATCTTTTCTAAATCTTTCCTTTGCCAACAAAGGTCTCGATGGCGTCAACCTAGGCAATATCCTTCATCATAAATTAGTTCAATCGAAAATACCTCCTTATTTCAAAGACCAGTCTGTACCAATAATTTCTTATACTAATACCAAACCTATTGCAACTAAAATTTTCAATTACAAACGCGTTTTGCAGAATCTCGATATTGACAACTTCAAGTCTAAACCTGCTGATTGCACATGTGCTAGTTCCCAATTCACATATAATCCTGGTGGCAACGTTATTACCGGTGACCTTAACATTGTTAATAACACTTCTCTACGAAATGTGTTATCGAAAGGTCCGAAATATCGTGAGCCTTAATCCATCAATTGGAAATACTTTAAAATTTTGATGGACTCAGTCGAGGATTATGCCAGGCAATGGGCTAAACGTGAAAAGGAAGAAAGTAGACACTCTATCCGAATGGATTAAGGCAGTGAGGTCGTTAATACAAATCAAAATTAAGAAACTGAATGGGTCCATCAATGCCCATGCTACGTCAATCTTTTAAGACCCAAATGTTGCTAAACACTTATCCGACCTCCATGATAAATATGTTGTTGTCCCCGCAGACAAAGCCCCAAATAACATCGTTTTTGTCTGTAAAAGTCACTACATTAATTGCTTGATAAACGAATTAAGTATAGACAATTCACTTGGAAACTCAACATATACCCTCACGACACTTACCAAAGAGGAAATCCTGGATAATCATAGGTCTGTTCTTTGTTCCTTTGGTATTTCAACCAAAGATGAAGAACTGAATCTTCCATCACTGTTTTGGATACCTAAACTACATAAGTGTCCTTACAAACAACGGTATATTGCTGGGTCTTCCAAGTGCTCCATGAAAACTCTTTCTAAATTATTAACATCTATTTTATCAGCAATCAAAGACGGGCTTCAAAGTTATTGTGAAACTGCCTATTCTAGAAGTGGCGTGAATCAGATGTGGATACTTAAAAATTCCAAAGATCTTTTAGAGTACATACAATCTAACTCTCTTTCATCTTGTAACAGTATTAAAACATTTGACTTTTCTACTTTTTACACAAGTATTCCACATTCCAAACTAAAAGACAAATTGAAAGAGTTGGTATTGCTTTGCTTCATAAAAAAGAATGGCCAACGTAGATACAAGTATATTGTCTTAGGGAGGGATAAATTATACTTTGTAAAGAATCACTCTGATTCAAACAAAAAATTCTATGAAACCGATATTATCAAGATGCTTGATTTCTTGATTGACAACATATTTGTAACGTTCGGAGGACGTGTTTTTCAACAGACTGTCGGCATTCCAATGGGAACAAACTGTGCCCCTCTACTTGCCGACTTGTTTCTTTATTATTATGAGGCTGACTTCATGCAGGAACTACTTAGGAAGAAAGATAAGAAGTTAGCAATATTCTTTAACTCTACTTTCCGCTATATAGATGACGTTCTTTCACTAAACAATTCAAAATTTGGTGACTATGTGGAACGCATCTATCCCATCGAATTGGAGATAAAGGATACTACAGATACAGTTAAGTCGGCTTCATATCTTGACTTGCATCTAGAAATTGACAATGAGGGTCGGTTGAAAACAAAACTTTACGACAAAAGAGATGATTTTAGCTTTCCAATTGTGAGCATTCATTTCTAAGTAGCAACATTCCAGCAGCACCTGCATACGGGGTATATATCTCCCAATTGATACGATATTCCCGTGCTTGCATTTCCTATCATGATTTTCTTGATAGAGGGTTACTGCTCACAAGGAAGCTATTAAACCAAGAGTTCCAAATGGTGAAGTTGAAATCATCCCTTCGTAAATTTTACGGACGCCATCACGAGTTGGTTGACCGTTATGGAATAACCGTTTCACAAATGATATCGGATATGTTCCTTACGTCGTAACTACAATCCCCTTCCCTTTCATGAATGTGACCTACAGAATTAGACTATTTACCGGATTTGTAATCACATAAGCAACACGACGGGTGCCACATGTGGAACAGCATCTGCTTACCCTTCCGGAGCACCTGAGATCGCTGCTAGTTTTTGGTGGGGTTCGTGTTGTTTATTCTTTAGTTTTCTATGTTGTGTCATGTGTACTATTGTTTTTCTGTTTGTCTTTTTTATTTTTAGCCATGGCGTTGTCAGTTTGTTTTAGATTTATGAGTTTGACTGTCTCTTTGGTATCTTTCGTCCCTCTTTTAATGCTATATCCTTCTTTTTATTTGTTTCAACTGGGATCATTCCAATCATTATTGTATATTAAACTTTACGGCATTTTTACCATTAATAGCACACAAATTTTTCTTTAAATTTTTTTTATTTTTTTTTCAATGTCTTGCTGATGAATCATGAAACAGAAAAAATAATAACGAAAACGTTGTCTATTTGTATGATAAAAAGCTGATTAATCAATATCATTATATGTCTATAAGACACATTAGTATATTAAACAAGGATAAGTTTAACTAAAACAATTCTCTACATCGTCGTCATGGAATTTCGACTAACCATAGGGAGATCGAATCTGAAAATAATAAGGCAATTGTCCATACAAACCAAGTGGTAATTGTGCCAGCAGTTTACCTTTTTGCAGGTTATTTATTAGCAATTACTTCTTTTATCAATTATGAACATAGAAACAACACTTTTAACATTTAGTTTGTTCAAAGCTTTCACATAGCACTACAAGTGTGTAAACAAGCCATCCTTTACCAAAAAGAAATAAACATAAGATCAATTGATGACTTCAGAAACCCCATGGCTTTCCTAAGTTTTAAATTTAGAGAAATTATTTTGATACTCAAAGTGAAATTGTATAAACTGAAAAGAGCCATTTTCTAACCTACAGTCTGGCGTTTTTTTAATAATATGTAAGACTTGTATCTTTGATTAGTTTAACATTCACTTGGCCATGCCACTACCGATGGATGTTTTGCTGCCGAGTGTATCATCAGCTTAGTAGTAAGCCCTCAAGTTCCGAAACGAAATATCATTAGTGTGATTATTTTCTGTAAATTTACTATAAGTTCCTTTCGAAATACATGTATCAAGATTTGTGTGCACCAAGTAATATATTGCCTTGACCAAATTTGACACATTTTTTTTTATTTTCGGATTTTAATGCTCATCAATTTGGTTTTCAATTCTTTCGATCCTTGCGTAACTGATGAGTCTTGTGTATACCAAACGTCTGTATGGCGTACTGTATTATAAGCCTTGTATCTTTGATGAGTTCTTATCTGATCCAAAAGTACTGTAGCAATTATATGTGTTTCCTTTGATAAAGCCCATTGTACCAACTCAACGTAACTCTTTATCTCCAACTTTGTATAAATATCCTATGCTGTGCATACCATACATAATTTGTCCTTTAACACTATTCCTTGAGGTTCGTTTTCTGTGTATCTTTACGTCCATGGTTTTCAAACGTTTATGATTGCGCGTTAAGGATAAAGAAAATTCCAGAAAAGAGTGTTGGTCGCACGAAAATTATAAAGAGTTATGATGGGATAGATTTGTACAGCATTGTCACAATTTTGAATTATTTTAAAAGTGATAGAACGTCAGCTTTGTACAAGAGAGTAAAGTTAAAGGATACTGCTCACTTTTTTTTCTTCATAAGAAGTTCCTGTATTAAGTCAGCCTCATACGAGTAAAGGAACAATTCGGCAAGAAGAGGGGTACATTTTGTTCCCATGAGAATGCCGATTATTTGTTAAAAACAACTTCCTCCAAACGTTACAAATATGTTACAAATCAAGAAATCAAGCACTTTGTAATGTCAGTTTCAGAAAATTTGTTGTTAGAATCAGAGTGATTTTTTATAAAGTGGGATGTTTCCCTCCCTAAGACAAGTTACTTGCATCTACGTTAGTCACCTTTTTTAAAACAAAGCAGGACTAGCTCTTTCAATTGGTTTTTTGGTTTATAATAGGGAATAGTTGTGCTAAGTGTCAAATTTGTTTATACTATTGCAATATGAAAGAGACTTAGATTACATGTACTCTCAAACATCCTTTGACTTTTTTTTAGTATCCACATCTAATTCACGCCACCTATAGAATAGGTAGTTTAACGATAACGATGAAAGATGGCTAAATTGTTCATAAAAGTGAATATTTTAATAAAGAGGTGTCGTCGGGCGTTTAATAGACCAAACATTATGCCGTTGTTTGTAAGGACACTTATGTAGTTTAGGTATCCAATACAGTGATAGACAATCCAGTTCTTCACTTTATCTTTGGTCGAAGTTCGAAAGGAAATTTGAACTGATGAGCAGGTGAAAAATCTAGGCCAATTTCCCCAGACAGTTGTTAGAAATTTTAAGAATGGGCCTAGTAATAGAAAAAAAAATAACAAAAATACCGAACTCCGAAGAAAATTATGAATGGAAAGTCCCTAAGCAGATGGCAAAATCAAAAGCTCAATAAAGGTAACAGTAGTATATCGCTGTTTGAAGGTCATAAATCGATTGAGGGTAAACAAATTCGGGTTACTAACTAAAACTGAGGGAAACACATCAAATATAAGAGGGAAACACATCAAATATATGAGGAAAACACATCAAAGATGGGGATAACAATTGTCCTATTCCTGACTAGGAGCAGTCAATTTTTTTTATGTAGAAAACAAGTGATATTATCATTCAATTGAAATTATATATTCGTTCTGCTTCAATGGCTTTGTGTTTATCAAACACCTAGATACCAGATAGACTATTGTAATGACTTTGTTATGAAAAGTTCCATTTAAATGATATTCAATGATTAATTTGTTGTAAAAATTGAGCATCACTGAACAGACATTTACTATCAAAATGTGCATCTGTTGCAGTAAAATCAGTACATTCAATGTTAGAAAGAATAACTTGGACTATTTTAAAAACTTGCATTTTGAAAGGATAAACCCTATTGAAAACGCATCGTAATACAAGTCTTAAAGAAAAATTGTAAACACACAAAACATCATATAAAACATGTGAAATGCAAGTTTTTGATAAAATCATTTTGATATATGTCTTTTCATATCGTAACAAAAGATGTCTCATCATTGGCTTTGGATAGACGCTTCCGAATGTGGCTGAAGGTTTACTCGTTCACAAGTTTGTTTTATGGTCCCCTTTTTCCATAATTAGTTGTTCAGAGACAAATTCAAGAGTTAATTGGAGAAATGGATAAAACACGAATGAGATCAACCACTTATTCAGGCGAATGCGATTATCACATACAAAAAAGAAAATTAAGAGATACTTAATTTGTAAATTGCTGACTGTATGGTATGGGTTTTTTTCTCATTGTTAAAGGCCGTTCGTTGATCTTTATAATTGCATATAACCACGTCATTTGAACTCTAGTGAATAGTTGTCTAATTAGCAAATATACCTCATCTTTTTCATATTACTTTGAACTTACTTTTTCATTAGTTAATATCCTTTTAAAATGAGTCTAGTGAGAGATAATTCTTGTTTTATACAGTATTATATGGGGTTTAAGTGCTTTGTAAATATCATTTCATAATGCTAACGGTGCACTTAAATGTGAAATGCAGCGTATAAAAATTGATTCGTGACCAAAAAATCAATTCACTAATGACTTACACAATCTGAAATCATCAAGAATAGCACGGAACCAAAACTTGGATTAAGACCATGCTAGTCAATATGGATAACAAAATAGAGTTGATTCCAATATTTGAACAAACCATTTAATATAGGACTATGCCGGATGTAAATTGGTAGACCGATGAGGCGGCATTTAAAAAAGTAACAAACGTGTAGGGACGGGAGCATCTAAAAGATAGATAGATTGAAAATCCGAAAAAAGAAAAGAAGACATCATAAAGTAGTTATCAAAGATACAAGGATTATAATTTAGTACGCCAGACGCGCGTTTCGTCTACATAAGACTCATTAAAATATCTATAAAGCCAAACGTACACAGTTGAAGAGCATTGAGGATCCAAAATTCCAAAAAAAAATGTGCCAAATACGGCTAAGGTAATCTATGCCTGGGATAAGAAAATCCTTAGTTTTTCGAAAAAAAATCAAAGTTTTGTAAACAGGAAGTTTATAAAAATGACCACAGTATTGATATGCCAACGGGGTTATAATGTCCAGTCCAGGGTTAAGTGGGAACGAATGCAAAGTGCGATCGAACAAACAAATAGACGGATTGATAAACAGATACAATGATCACTATCTTTGCTACAGCAAGGGTATAATTAAGTAAATTATGAAACATTACCCTTGTTTAGTGAAAACCCCAACAGCATTATAACACTTAGTTCTCAAATAATATGTAAAATGCCAGATGATCCAAATAAATTGTACTTATAAGTCAGTTCATGACAGCTTTCACCATACTATAAAGTAATTATCTAAGATAAATATTTTCTAGCCCATGAAATATTCCCTTAGGACATAATAGACATCATTTACCACTTTACCAATACTAGAAATGCAGTTTATCCTTTTTATATTATTGATAAGGATGGGAAGAATCATGAAAATATTGAATTAATGAAATTTGGAACAATATGTATGGCACAGAAGCTGAATGTAATCCTATATGAGTTTTTAGATGTAGACAGTCGAAGGGAATGCTAAGAGATACGAAAACTTTGTTATAACATTCGGTAGAGTACTTTCTCATTTTCTCATCTCAAGAAACCTTATTTTGGAAAAGTTACGTCCTTTAATATGACTTAAAAACTACCAGTAGCAGATAGTTATGTGATGAACATGTAATATGTAAAGCAATGCACAAGACATACAATATGACTTCTAATGTAACTGTGACAAAATTAATTAAAAAAGAAAGATAAAAATAAAACAAGAGGTTTGACATTTTCATATAGTTCCGATCTAATGAGACAAATCAGTGGAGTGAGTGCGGCTGTGTTGGATGACGAGTGCATGGGGAAAATATTATATCCTGATATCATTGCATATACAAGTTAGGGTTCGTCACCAGTCTCTTTTTGAGAACAATGCCAGCCCACACTTTCAGCATCGAAAAAGAGTTATTGTAATATTTTGCTAAGTATTTCAAGATAGTCTATGTTAATGAATAAAAGTCCCCAAATTGACAAGCTTATGTGTCGAAAACTTTATTAAGAATCGGATTCTGATTAGCATTCTGTGTTTGTGGCAATCAGCCTTTATTCTGATTCCATCAATCAGACACAACTTTAGTTTGTAATTTAGCATTGATCTATGTTATCCTATAGAGACATGTACGGTAACCTTGTACTGAGAATGTAAGAGTGATTTGATCTGAGTAAGATATCGGAATCTATCTTAGTCACTAATATCTCTATATAAACTTCCGTGTCAAAGTTTTCTAATATAATGTTATAGATTGCTGCTAAAACATATGTAGAGAAAACTTAATTTTAGTGAAAGATTGATTTTCATTGATAGAAACCTGTACAACAGGTGCGATGTAATAGTAATTGATTGATAGATTTTAAAACATCTGATATGAAGAGAAACCAGCAACAAAATCGTCTTACGTAAGACCCATTAAATCTTTTGTTCGTATGTTTTCTTATAATCTATAATTTCAATTCAAACCATACGTTTTATTTATATAAACCTCATATAAACCAAAGTCATGCGGACATGTACACATTAGGTGTATTAATTGTAAATCTGACTGGGTATGTGAAAAGAAAGCCCAATGTTTACTTTGGTGAATAACGTCTGGAGACAATAAATTGTGTCGAAATCGAGGTTTATAATTATGAATAAGTAATGTCTCTCGTTCAATATATTATGACATTTTATCACATGTTTTGTGTTCATGGTCTAGTTCCAGTTAATCGTGTATAAACACAATACAAAAAGATTTAAAAAAAATGTAAAAGCATGTTTAAAGTCATTCTAGAAAATCCCAATAAAGTCACAATTCAGCTCATGCAAATTGATCTACGGACATAAAAATTAATATACTGTTCAAAACAGAATTAAAAGTAACGTTCTTGGAGACGTTTCCAGGGGTTTGTAAAGACGGAAACACAGAGTGTTCCTCTTTTTGACATTGGTGAAAGGGAAAATAAAAAGCAAATTTTAAAACGTTCATGCATTAATTATATATGTTTGGTCATAAAATAGGGATGGGGTTGAAACCTCGAACTCAAATAATGTTGTAAACATCAAGAAGTAGAATCACAAAAATACTGAACTCCGAGGAAAATTCAAAGCGGAAAGTCCCCATTTCTACCTTATACATCAAATTATTTTAAATCTATAGAACTTTTAATGTCAAGACCCACATATATTTACCATTTCCATTAAAAGAGCACAACATCAATAAATACATGACTGTGTTACTACGATAAAGATTTGAATGAATCAAGATGTTTTTAAAACTGCAAGATTCTCAAACTACAATACTGATACTTACGTTCAAATGATATGGCCAAAGCTTAAAATTTCAACTAAATCCTCTTTATTTTGAACATATGTGTAGAATGTTATATTTACTGAGAAATGTTTAAGCTATAGATGAAACACTTTTAATATAAAACCCATGAATTTACTTTATTTATCATACATATATACCCAGGACTATTTTAAATTTATATTTACATATACCATTTAGTATAATAAGTTATAACATTAATCACAATTAAATAACCATGCAATACACGCCTTCCTTACGTCAGAGTACTGGCTTTAAATTTAATATTTTGAACAGATGGTTTTGAATTTCTGAAACATATAAACGCTGTTATCTGTAAAATAAAAGTTGACGGACAAAAAGTAAGCACTAAGCACTTAACGATGGTTAGAACCGTATTTGACATTATTAGACGGCAATAAAACACTTACCTTAGCAAGAATGTCCGTAACAAAATAATCACGTCTATATTCATAGATCAATAAGTAAGTAAGTACAATAACATCTTTCTACTACTAGTCAATATCACTTTAATCATTTACAATAGCCGAAGTCAAATCCATTCATACGTACATTTTTGTTGAGCTACTTCTTCATAAGGCTATATCTGAATTGAAAAATGTTAATGTCATCTTAAACAGTCTAATTTGTTGATCAATAATTCCTGTTATGAAAGTAGAATATTACCACGTGTGGAACCTGGAAATGATTCGGTCCATGTTACAGCAGCTGTCGTCTTTACCAAAGTTCATTGCTCATTGCATAAAATAAATCAATCACGGCGTGGTTTATTAATATATTGAATGGATTCCTCTTCATTGCATATTATAATCGAAGACAATATCAAACAATGAAAATATAATAGTTAAATTATACTGAGATTAACCAGCCTTTGATAAAGTTTCGTGTATCAAGAAAACTGATGAAAGTATAGGTAGTTTTTCTCAGTTGTTGGCTTATGACATGTTTTGTCTCGTAACTAAAAATAACTAAAAGCATGTTAGTAAGACACGATTAATCTTTAAAAAGGACATCTTCCGGACAACACGAGGTTCTCAGTGATATACGTTCTTGTCATATTGCAAGCTCCCAATCGAGAGGAGACATTAGAAATTTGTAATGAAGCAGACGACTTCCTCTGTACCAGACATTTTTTAAATTTGCATAGTCAAAATTTGAAAGTAGCCTCCATTGATGTTAAGATATACAAATTTCAATACTGAAATAACGCCTTATTAAACAACCAACTGAACAGTTTAACCAAAAAAAGCAAAAGCAAACACCATATGTTGACATAAATAAGATTAAAACGATAAGGGTTGGTTATATAATACATAGTGTCCTTGATTTACAGGTATACATATATAAAGCCTAATATATGCAAATGCTAGCAACTGTGATTGTTAAAGTAATTTTTACACGTAATAACACATTTTGGCTATGTTATACGTTTTTTATTAGAATTATGGTTTTGATAGTCACTTTGATTTCATCTCTATCTTTTTAATTATCTATATCATATTGTTTTAACCCACCAAAAATTCTACTGCCCACTAAAGGCAAATCAATCATTCGACATTATTTTCCGTATAAAAAATATATATACATTGATTAATGCACTAAAAGTATAATTAAGACATAAAACTTTTCATTAAACAGGATGTATAAAAATCATATTTTAGTCTATTTATACATAACTAGTAATGAATAATTGGAAATTATATTTAATTATATAACGAAAAACACTTTTGACTATTTATACTATAAAACCTGATAAATAATACAGTTGAAAATGCAGACAAAAAAAGTAAAATTAAAAAGTCGAAATTAACATAACCAGGGAAAATTCTTTCAAGTTTGACGATCAGTTGTGTTTGAAAACATTAATCTGATTGTTACATTCACTTGACATCAATTACATCTAGAAAAGAATTAAAATGTTGTAAATAACACGGAATAAGAAATAAGTGTAAGCAGTTTCCTTCGGCTTATGATTTCGATTGTTCCTATTTACGAAAGAAACAGAAAATAATAGTAAAATTTAAATGAGCATCAAAACCAACGGTATATTTGTTCAATCTCACCTGAATTGGAACCATCATTAGTTTTATGTTTCTTTTGTTTCACTGATTTTTCATTTAAATTTCTTGAATATGCTATGTATACTGACTAATGTTGATGTTCTGATATTCTCTTTAATGATTAAGTTAATTTGTTTCAGTAAAGTCATTTCATCTGCACTTTAACGATCCATCCTTTTTTTTAAAGAAACTAAATCTGCATTCGTTATGGTATCTATTAAATCATTGAATATTTTACGAAATTGACATTCAAAATAAATGAATTAAAATTATCAATCTAAAAGTGACTTTTCTTCATTATCCTCAGCTTCATCATCTTTTTTTAAGAGTGTACGATTTCAATAAATTTCTATATGAATTCTTATGTCACATTAAATCATCATCACAAGGTTGTATTAGCATAACAACATATTTTCTAATTGTATAAAGCACTTTTACTAAGGTGTTAAAAGTACTGTTAAAATTTCAGTATTTGTTAAAGATACTGAGTGCAATGAATTTGTTACCTTTGGGGTAGTAAAATGACGGCTGCATGATTATTTCAATTCTGACTGAAAAGTCAAAAAAATCTAGTTATATCAATCTTTAACTACAGAATGAGCATTCAAAGATACTTTTAAACAAGGTGAGCAAACTTAATTGCAAATATACATTTGAAATATAACACAAAATAACTGGATAATAAAATCGAATGCTACAATAATGATCATAATGATCATTTCATTTCAAATTCAATATCCAACGTTGATGTTAAAAATGTTTTTTCGAAAAGAACGCATCATATTTGTAAAAAAGCTCATCAAAGGTACCATTTTTGGCATTATATTTAATGAAAATGCTTCACTTCAACAAGCTTGATTTATGTCAACCGACTTGTTTATTATTCGTATGAGACATTTCTCGTGCATGGACTTCCCTAGAAAAATGAAGAGAAACTAGAATCATCCTTTAACTTCCAGTTTCGATTTATAAATGATGTTCACTTGCATTGACTGAAGTAAATATTTTACGAATCTGTTTCTCGCATCTATCACATTGATTATACGAACTACAACGCTGCATTTGCTTGCACCTGTCCTAAGTCAGAAACCTAGTGTTAAGTGGTTGTCAATTGATGATGTGGTTCATAAGTGTTTCTCATTTTTCGTTTTTAAATGGAATGGACCATTCGTTCTTTGGTGTGAGCCAAAGCTCCGTGTTAAAGGCTATACTTTGATCTATAATTGTTTACTCTTTATAGCTTGGAAGGAACGTTGTCACATTGGCACTCTAATCACATCTCCTTATTTCTATATAAAGGTCATCACTGATAATGCTAAGTCTGCTCAATGCTTTAGCTTCAGTTACACTTATAATTCGACAGGGATGTGGAAACTAATATTTACAACATGAGATATTACTTCAACTTTCCCATATTTTTGCAGCAACATTTGAACAACGCATGTACATCCCGATTGATACGATATCCTAGGGTTTGTATTTTCTTTCATATTTCTTTGATAGATAATTGTTATGATGTCACTTTGTTATCGTTATGAAATATGAGTCACTGATGACAACGGCTATAGATATCCCGTCCGTCTTTCCTTGTCTCGCCATCGTATATAATCCTCTAGATTTCAACTTTTGTTCCTTTTGAAAGATAGTCGTTGTGGTTGTTTTTACCCATGATAAACAAATGACTATTTTAAAATCGTGATCGTTCGAGTAAAGATAAGGCAACATTATATCAGCCTCTCCTGATTATAATGTAAAATGAATTTCTCTAATATGAAAAAATAAATCATTTTTGTATTTTTTTTTCACAAATTTCATTCATTTTCTGTACTGTATGAAATATACTTTTCGTCATTTATTTCATAAAATAAATTCGAGTAAGAATTTATTGTCATCAGTTTATAATCATTTTAATTATTCAATATCGGTGTGAATTATTTTCGAATTCAGCCCCACCCATCTGCTTTTACAGTGGGTACATTTCAACTGTTATTTGTCAACCAATTCATAATGTAGACAATAGAACGTATTTAGCTAGAAAATTTGTCTTTCTTCCTCATATAACCTTGTTTGAGTTATGAGTATGTATCTGTTAATGAAATCGCCATAATAATATTATGATTGTCCATGTCTTATCAACTGCTGTAGTAAAATATGAAATATGAAATTTTTTCTGAAGTAAAAACAGACGTTGTTAAATTGATGTATTCCACGGTAATGCTTTATCGAAACTATTTTTAAGTAATATCTTTGAGGATCCAAAGTGCAATCGATATCAGTTGCCATTTGGAAAATTGGTACTCTTATTATATTGTCAGCCTAAGTGATTAAGAAGAAGTTACGCAATAAATACCATGTTGTAGTGTAAAGGAGACGGCTGTTTTGTTGATAGCACTCTTAACCATTACTCATAAACGACAATAAAACAACAAAACATGCAATTAGTTGTTCTTATCGACAAGCACTTTTCCTTAACTTAGTAAAATGTCGTCTTATTTCACTTGATTCAGTAAATGATAAATTTATTTCATTTGAAACATGATTCTTCAAAATGAGTAAAGGTTCTAACGATTTGTTTTGTTGAATTTTCTTTCTTTATTAAAAAAACAATATTTGTCACTGGTGCTAACAATACAGCTATCTTCAAATCAATAGTAAAACTCCATTTCTGTAAATGATAATTTTGCACCGCACTCTCAATTAAAGCTGCTGTAAAAACTAAGCTCCATTATACATACAATGTAATTCATAAAAAGCTGTGGTACCGATCCATCATATACTGAAGGACGAGGACATAAACATCATAGGTCAAAGCACGGCCTTTAACAATGAGCGAAAACAATTCAGTAGACATGACAAAATATAAATTATTCCAAAATAGAGAAAAAAAATGGCATGGTTAAAACAATAAAAACATAAACATACTAGACTGACAGAAACATACGATAAACGCTGAATTACAGGTTTCTTTAAATCATTCAGAATGAATGTATGTGTTCGCATAACACACTCGCTAACATGGGACAGTGGTGTTACATCACAACATCAAACAAACTGTAAAATCAGAATGTTATTTAGAAAAAAAGGCAAAAAACTTGAATAAAGATAAAAAAAAAAGAAGAAAAAAACCCACAAGGTAACTACTAGTATCTAAGAGTAAACGCAGTTGCTAAAAGTTAGAAACAACCCAATTCCAAATACTAAATGACAGGGAGTGCGTTTGGATGTCCACAAATTGCATACTCATATAGTTAGTTTTAATTTGTAAAAACCAAAATCAATTAAACCCGTTGAAGACAGAATTTAAAGTTCTAACTACAATGTTAAATTGATAATCTTTCAGAATAATTTATTCAAAGGATCAATCAATTTATTGTATTATTTTTTGTCCTTTTCAACTTTGTTTTTATTCGAGCGTCACTGATGAGTATTAGACAAAACGCCCGTCTGTCGTACACAAATTTAGTCCTTGTATATATGATGAGTTTATTTACAACCACTTGGTGGATGACACTGCTGGTGGAGTTTATCACCAGCCCAGTTGTCAGCACTTCTTTGTTGACATAGATTATCATTGATATGGTAAAAACTATAAATCAACTGTTTACAAAACTTTTTTTAATTTTCCAAATACTAAGGCTTTTTAACCTGGAGATTAGCTTAGCCATGGTTGAAATTCATGAGTTCATTCTAAGAATTTATGTTCAACCAAATTGTTTGCTGCTTTATCTGCTTATACAAACGCATAACGCTTAACGATTATATAAGTAAGTGTTTTTTTAAGTTTTTAATTGTGGATGTACTAGTTTATTTTTCGTGTATAATGTTGTCAGTATGTAAATCAAATGTACATGCGCTAATTAAAATCACTACGCCTCCTATATCATTGAAAGCCCTCAAAACTAAACTGGCTTACACAACTAAACTATAAAACTGTCATGCATGTAGAATAATAGCACGTTGCATAGACCTATTAAATAAACTTATCGATTGTCTTTCTTATATATCACAGGCAAAATTGCAACGCATGTTTACCAGGTGTTCTTGAAAACGTATTGTAAACATGCGTTTCACCATATGTTTACCATGTGTTTTGAGTAACAGGTGGTAAACATGTGTTTGAAACCATGCGTTTCCCATATGTTTGAAAAACATGTGGTAAACATGCGTTGATGAACGCATGTGAAACACATGTTTACAAAACACATGAGAAACATACGTTTGACCATATGTTTACCATATGTTTTAAGAAACACCTGGTAAACATGCGTTTGAAAACATGTGGTTTACATATGTTTGTAAAAACACCTGGTAAACGCATGTTTTGAGTAACACCTGGTAAACATATGTTTAAAAACAGGTTGTTAACGTATGTTTTGAGTAATACCCTATAAACATATTGATGTTTAAAAACATATGTTTTCAGATTTTATATGATTACTTAAATTAAGGGGGAAAGCATTAAACTTCAAAAAGAGAGGGTATGATTATTTTTTTCTGACTCAGAAGTTTTTTTTTGCACACAGTGTGTACAAATTTAATTAGTTTTTCGACGCTATCAATCAAATTATTTTGTCAAAATTAAACACTATTATGTATGTGGGAAATCCACATTCAGAATAATATTTTTGTCATCTGCTTGACTGACCAGAATATATTTTTTTTCATCAAATTGGGGGTCAGATTTTTTTTTTAAACACTCCCCCCCTTTTTTTAAGTTAAATGGTCTCCCCTTAGTAAGTGTCAGATTGTCTGAGGTAGTTTCTGTCTTGTTCAATGAGGCTCTTTAGAATTAGTGGAAAGAAGCATTTTATCATGTTAAAATCAAGACAAACAATAGTCACTAAATTATGTTCCTCTAATCTGCCAAAGCATGCTACTAGAACAGTTGTAACTCTTGAGAATAAACGTCCTTCTCAATTTCTCTTTTCTATACAACATGACCAACTCAAACACTGTCACTATAAAAAAAAATATGACAACTAATTTTATCAAACTACTACCACATAAAAGAAAAAAGAAATGTCAGGCGCAGATTTAGGCGGGGGCGTGGCGGGCGTGCGCCCCCCCTCCCTAAAATTTGCAAAGCATGGGTTGACTTCAACATATTTAAGTATCAGAAGAGACCATTCCATGTTTTTTAACATTCAAAGTATATAAAACAGTCAGTTTAACAGAATCAACATGATTACTAATCAACTGACCTACGCTTTATTAAAGTTATTATTTCAAACGGGAAGGTGTCACACGCGTAGCTGCATTTGATGACAAATATAATAGGTTTTAGCAGTTAAAGTAAATACAAATGTTATATTGTATTTCCGGTTTTTATAATCAATTTCTTTGATAAATCGTAGTTCCAAAACATCCCTTACTCACTTTCAAAATTTCATCATGATGCGATCAAGAAAACAGTCGGCAGGTGAGATTCTTTCATACTATCCGTAATGAAAGATAGTGTTTCAAGCGGAAGCTTAGTTTATTAATTTGTATCTCTGTGTCTATATTTGTTTCTCACCTGCAAACCTAAAAATTTAGTCGAATTCTGTACCGTATTACATGCTTGGCATCCCAAGAAAATAAAGATATCTGCGTAAATGCATCTCATTCTGATTTTAATTGTTTTTAGCGAACACAGTAAAGTCTGGCACAACCTGCGAAAATCAAAAGAGTAAAAAAACCCAGATATTATGGAAGGACAATTAAAAAATAAAAAATCTCTGGTAAAAGTAGAAATTTTCGTTTGCAAAATATATTGGTCAGGTGAGCAATTGTGAACTGTCTCGTCTCACTTTGCGTCCGTCTATCTGTAGATTGTTGTCAGACCTGTGTGGATTATGGCCGTTTCATTTTGAAACTTTAATTTCTTGCTCATTTTACTGCACAATAGTTCGAAATATCTACATTTCACCCCTTTGGAAGAATATTTTAATAATTTTACCTAAAAAAAACTCCAAATTTGTTTCGCCTCCCTCCGCTCGGCGAATAGAAAACTTTGCCCCCCCCCCCTAACTGAAAATCCTGGATCCGCCCCTGAATGTAACAAACTAATTGAATAATAATAAATACAAGGTTCTGGATGAGGGTCCTTTATATCTTTAATTTTCAGACCATTAACATTTTCTCTGTTTCTTCATTTATAATGTGTCCTTTACTTTCAATAATTTTCAATATTCAGTCTAATTATAATTTAGAAGTTGAACCCCATGATTCTCAAATGTTCTTTGTTCTATTTTTTGCATTTTTACTCTCCTCTTTCCTTTCTTTATTTTTTCTCATTATTCTGCACTTTAATTCGTCCATCATTCTTTATTCTTTCCTCCCGAAACGGTTTCCAGACCCTCACTTTAGCAAATGTACGTGAGTACGCAAACACGGAATTCTCACCGTTACCATTTTGTATACTATGACGCAATACTATGGACGCTCACGAGCTGCGGATGGAGGTTTCAATTTTTTTAAACTAACTGCAAGAATGGACAGAGTCAGAGATATATGGTATAAACAACTCTGGTTGTTCAAACTGATGGCCAAACCGATTAACAAATAAATGGAAATAGATAACTTGTAGATTCACTGGAAAAAACCAGGGAACGATTGAAATGAAAGTCAACGCAACGGAAAGTGTTTTTGTTTTGATTGGTGACTTGCCACTTGGAAAGCACAAAGAAAGGTAAAAATAAATTTATCATTCACATTTTTTAAAATGGATTTTTAAAGCAGAAAGATGTAAGCATTAAATTCTCTCTGTGTCGACCATGTACCGCCACACCGTGCACATCGTCCATAGTCCATACTCTGTAAATAATTTAAGACATCTTCCATACTTCATGTACTTCAACTTTCAGTTCCATTGAGCATGATGAGTTTATATCATAAAACATAATAATACAACACTATCCGACATATGAATGGTATCTGGGAAAAAGGGGGGGGGGGGATACTTCCTATATTACTTTTATATTACAAATATGCCAAAAATTAGGGTTGCTGTTTCATGCCCTGCTGGGAATCTGGGTCCGTCCGCCCTGATTCCGGTTCGCCCTAGTTTCTGTTCGCCCTAATACCTGTTCGCCCAGAGTCCGTTCGCCCTGATTTCAATTTTTAGTAAATAGTGTTGCGTTGTGTGTACATGTATATAATTGAATGTGTTGAAGTCAGTCTACAATTTGGCCGAATATTTGCGATTTATCATGTTGTTTATAGCTAGCTGCTACTAGGACTAGGTTATAAGTTTCTGTACATTCACTATCAAATTGAATTACTCTTAGTAAAACAAATACCAAAAACACAGTCACACTGCTGTACATTGATCACTTGTCATCGGTGTTTTTATCTATCCAAGCTGACTTTTTTTTGTTGAGAAAAATGTTATTTTCATTATAATTAATCCATCAAAGAAAATTCATATAACAATCAGAGATATCAAAGATTTCAAATGATACCTTATCAGCAATCAAAATTCAATCAATAGTAATAAAAAGTAATTATAAAATAAAGTGTAACAATGCAGCCAAAAATTTTATTTAATTAATATAAATTTGCCAAATATTCTGTATTTAACTTTTAATAGATATACATGAACATAAATTGAAATATATATTTCGTTTATTAATGTAACATATACATATCATAAATGAATATAGGGCGAACAAACCCAGGGCGAATGGACTATCAGGGCGAACAAACTCAGGGCGAACGAACCTAGGGCGAACATGTAATCAGGGCGAACGATCCCGATACCCCCTGCTGGTTAGAATAGGGTACCGGTCCCCTATTTATGACCTTCTTGTGAGAACAGGGTATTTTGTAAACAAAGTATTTGTGTTTTAGGGGGGTTGGAGGGGTCCTGATTGCAAAATCTGGGGCATAAAAACATGAAATCCAGAGGGGTGGGTCTTTTCGTTACCCAAAACACCACCAAACACCCTGAAAACCATTGACCACCTTTTGTCAATCATACATGCACAGAGTTTGGGATACACAGTCACTGTTTGATTTTATATGATTTTAGTTTATGTAAAAACTTGATCATTCCAAGTAAATAAGTAATAGGTCATCTGTTTTGTGTGTAGTGAATGCCAAGTTTCACATAACCTTTATCTCATTTTCACAGCTGGTTAAATTGGTCAACAGTGGCAGATCCAGAAATGTTAATAAAAGTGGGGGGTTGCACTGACTGCCAAACTGGGGCCTCTCCAGTCATGCGTGATGATGCTTCAATAATTCCTTTAAAGGTAATTTAAATAAAAAAATAAGATTACATGTGTCTTACGCTGTTACGGACCACTCTAAAGTGGGTATTCTTTTCTGAAATGTTTTCTAATTTTAATACCCATATACATGTACTATCTGCTTGTTTGAAACATGAATTAAAACTCACTCATAATTTTATATAAGACATACCAATCAATATCCAGTACCAAATTGAAAAGAAATATCACTAAATGCAGGAAGCCAGACACAAAAGATTGTTTAACAGTGTACAAAATAAATACAAGTCACTTTATAAACATGATAAAAGGGGATGCTGTTATTATACTATTTTTTTTCATGTCATTTTCATTGTGAAAAGGCAGATAATTAATCATGTGGTTGTAATTCTATAGAAATTAAAAAAATTGGGCATTAGATGGTTTGATAGACATTTAATGTATAGATATTCCCCATTTCCATTCTCAATTTTATTATCTACATAGGTGTATTAAAGTCAGAACTGACACGAATACAGCACAAAATTGTGATACATACATGTATATACTTGCTGTTCGGTGTGAGCCAAGGCTCTATGTTAAAGGCCGTACCTTGACCTATAATTTACATTTATAAATTGTTATTTTGATGGAGAGTTGTCTCATTGGCACTCATACCACATCTTCATATACACATGTAACTTAAAATTTCAAATTCCTTAATCATGTTAATACATGTAAATGTATTATGTTTATTGCCCAAAGATTGACATTAATTGACAAAATCAGAGATGCAATATAACCAGTTCATTCATTAAAATGTCGTATTGATCATATTGATTTGAAATGATGCAGAAGAACATTAAAATAATTGATGAAATGCTTTTTATAAAGTCATATTTTTTAGGGCAAATCTGTTAGTCTTATTTTGAAATGTCAAAGTGAGGCAATTTTGCCAGTTACATGTATCATAACTTCCTTTTATCATGTTTATGCATTTAAACATTTTTCTTTTAGCATTTTTAAAGAAAGTACAAGCACTTAAAGAAGTAGGGGAAAATAATCAACAAAACAGAAGTCATTAGAGGCGATGATTTCTATATTCATACATGTATCTAGACTAGTAGTGGATTTGAAAAGTGCTGTATTGATTCATGTGCAAATAAGGAGCAGCAGCCAACATGGCCAATGAAACATTGCAAATGTATGATTAGAGGTATGTCATGAAAGTTATGTTTAAGTTGTTTAAATATTTTTTTGTTTTCCGACTTAGGGACGACATCAAAAGTTCAATGTACAATGTAGGATAAAAAACTTACTTCACATAGTTTTTTCACTGACCCCCACACCCCCCTCTTAACTTAATTTGGGAAAAATTGATTTACCAATAGGGATATATATGTAAAAATTTTAAACCCCCCACCCCCAAACTATTTGATTTAAATTTTTTATCCTACATCAATCTTTTGATGTCGTCCCTTACATGTACAATGTACGTACATGTACAAGTAAATGTTGAGGACATAGAGGTGACATTTTTTATTCTTGGGTTAGTTTGAAAATTAACCATGTTAGCAGTAACATACTATTTATTTTAATTGGAAGCTCTCTTTACAATCAAGTATAGAAATCTATGAAATTTAAACACAAGGTTAATGACCATAAAAGGAAGGTTGGGATTGATTTTGGGAGTTTTGGTCCCAACAGTTTAGGAATTAGGGGCCAAAAAGGGCCCAAATAAGCATTTTTCTTTTTTTTTCGCACAATAACTTTAGTATAAGTCAACAGAAATCTATGAAATTTCTATGACCATAAGGTTTAGGACCACAAAAGGAAGGTTAGGATTGATTTTGGGAGTTTTGGTCCAAACAGTTTTGGAATAAGGGGCCAAAAAAAAGGTCCCAAATAAGCATTTTTAGCTCACTGGGCCCAAAGGGCCGAGTGAGCTTTTCCCATCACTTGGTGTCCGTCGTCGTCGTCCTGCGTCTGTCGTCGTTAACATTTACAAAAGTCTTCTCCTCTGAAACTACAGAACCAATTCAAACCAAACTTCATCTGATTGATTCCTAGGGTATCTAGAATAAAGTTTGTGTTTTAATTCCCATTTCATCAAAAAACATGGCTGCCATGGCTAAAAATAGAACATAGGGGTAAAATGCAGTTTTTGGCTTATAACTCAAAAACCAAAGCATTTAGAGCAAATCTGACATGGGGTAAAATTGTTTATCAGGTCAAGATCTATCTGCCCTGAAATTTTCAGATGAATCGGATAACCCCTTGATGGGTTGCTGCCCCTAAATTGGTAGTTTTAAGGAAATTTTACTGTTTTTGGTTATTATCTTGAATATTATAATTATAGATGGAGATAAACTGTAAACAGCAATAATGTTCAGCAAAGTAAGATTTACAAATAAGTCAACATGACCAAAATGGTCAGTTGACCCCTTTAGGAGTTATTGCCCTTTATAGTAAATTTTTAATCATTTTTCATTAATTTCCATGATCTTTTACAAAAATCTTCTCCTCTGAAACTACATTTTTGTACCAGGCCAAATTAATCCAAACTTAGACACAATCATCTTTAGGGTATCTAGTTTGAAAAATGCGTCCGCTGACCCAGCATCAAACCAAGATTCCCATTTCATCAAAAAACATGGCCGCCACGGCTAAAAATAGAACATGGAGGTTAAATGCAGTTTTTGGTTATAACTCAAAAACCAACGCATTTAGAGCAAATCTGACATGGGGTAAAATTGTTTATCTGGTCAAGATCTATCTGCCCTGAAATTTTAAGATGAATGGGACAACCCGTTGTTGGGTTGCTGCACCTGAATTGGTAATTTTAAAGAAATTTTGCTGTTTTTGGAAATTATCTTTAATATTATTATGGATAGAGATAAACTGTAAACAGCAAAAATGTTCAGCAAAGTAAGATTTACAAATAAGTCAACAGGACCAAAATGGTCAGTTGACCCCTGAAGTAGTTATTGCCCTGTATAGTCAATTTTTAACCATTTTTCCAATTTAAAATTTTTAAGTTTTTAAGTTTAAGTTCTTAGACCACATATTTATTCTGTGTCAGAAACCTATGTTGTGTCATCTATTTAATCACAATCCAAATTCAGAGCTGTATCAAGCTTAAATGTTGTGTCATACTTGCTCCACATGTTCAGGGTTTGACCTCTGCAATCTTATAAAGCTGTGCCCTGCAGAGCATCTGGTTTACTAAACATAGGTACATAAGATAATCCTTAAATCAGTAAATTGTAATAAAATCAATATTTTAATTGTTTTAATTTCAGAGGTCATTTTTCCACAAAAACAAGCTAATATATGTCAACATGGTCAATGGGCCTGATGAAGTTGAGTTTTTTTTTACTTTTGGGAGAAATGGAACATATATAAGTGAAGAAAAGTAAAGAAAAGGGGAAAATATTAGACACAGTACATGGACACCAGCATGAGCAAGTTAAGACAAGGTATTATGTTATATAGAATATATATATATATATATATGAATGTTTTATCAACTTGTGACCTCAACCAATCAAATTATATCACCACTAAATGAAGTGGGTGGTAAACAGGATTTTCCTTGACCAAATTCACATGTAAACATTAAAAAATAACATAGAAAATATGATAAACAAATTCAAATTACCACCTTAGCAATTCAGCAATTTTATCGATAAAAAAGTGTCACAATGCCATCATCGCACTTCAGCTTAATCAAAATTTGCGCTACTGTGTTAATCCATTGCACATCAGCCAATATTCATGGTGCAGAATTAATGCTACATGTGGGATTACAATGTTACTTTTGAATTTCTTTGCCCTCAACAACAAAAAAGTAGTAAAATTTAAAACATAATTATTTTGCAATTTGGATTATTAGGAAGTTTATATTAGTTAGACAAAACACATTAAACATGTACCTTTATGCTTTAAAAATGACATGTAAAGTATATCAAACAATTTTAACTAGAGAAAGGTGACAGTTGAGGATGCAAACAGAAATTGTAGTTATTTGAGAAGAAAAAAAAAATCACTGTTTAAATAG
This sequence comes from Mytilus edulis, assembly GCA_019925275.1. Classification (NCBI taxonomy): domain Eukaryota; kingdom Metazoa; phylum Mollusca; class Bivalvia; order Mytilida; family Mytilidae; genus Mytilus; species Mytilus edulis. Next base: position 91,562,647 of record CM034355.1, on the reverse strand, counting down.
GTATTCTGATATATGTGATTTTCAATGGTTTTAACTTTTTAGTTCCCTTTGAAGGCTTTCTGTGGTCTGTCCATCCAGTTTTTCCTCACTTTTTTATGCCCCTTTTATATGTATGGGCATTTTGTTTCTCGGTTTGTGCATTGGTTTCTCTGTCTGTCTTTCTTCAGGTTAAAATTTTTGGTCAAAGTAGTTTTTGATGAAGTTGAAGTCCAATGATATGATCTGTCTAAATTTAATGCCAAATAAGAGCTTTGTTCCCAATTTCATGGTCACTGAACAAAGAAAATGATAGTGCAAGTGGGACATTCATGAACTAGTCTATGGACACATTCTTGCAGGAATTGTTTCTTCATGCTTGAAGATATTGATATGATATTGTTTTATCATGACAAGTAACAGATCCAGTTTAATTTTTAGCTTACCTGGCCCGAAGGGCTAAGTGAGCTTTTCTCATCACTTGGCGTCCGTTGTTGTCCGTCGTCATCGTTAACATTTTACATTTTGAACTTCTTCTAGAGAACCACTGAAAGGAATGAAACCAAACATGGCATGAATGTTTCTTATGAGGTGCTGACCAAGTGTTGTTACTTTGTAGCCGATCCATCATTCAAGATGGCCGCCAGTGGGGGACTTAGTTTAACATAGGACCCTATGGGAAATGCATACAAATGACTTCTTTTAGAGAACCACTGAATGGAATGAAACCAAACATAGCATAAATGTTCCTTTCTTAATGAGGTGCTGGCCAAGTGTTGTTACTTTGTAGCCAAATTTTATCTTTTTTTTTTATATGATTTCAAAAACCCAGGTAGAATCAGGTGAGCGATACAGGCTCTTGAGAGCCTCTAGTTTTTTCTGGTGTAATGATTTTGAGCATAATAATGGTCCTTGGTCTTACAAAATTCACTTAAATAATTAGTTTTCAACACTTTGATTTGATATTTGTTATATAGTTTACACATGTTACACCATGACAAGTTATACTGTGGATTCATTTATTTTTGTGGGTACCAATTTTCGTGGATTGAGGAAAACTTACAGGTTTGTGGATATTTAATTTCGTGGTTTTGCTGAAGTCTGCATACAAGCCATAGGAAAAATTGTCATTCGTTGAACTTTTAATTTCGTGGTTCAACTGTTCACACGAAATCCACGAAAATTGGTATCCAACGAATAATAATGAATCCACAGTAGATAAAGTTAGAAATATGTTCCAATACAATGAAATTTAACTGGTAGGGGACTATATTATAAGTAATATGGTTAGCTACTGACCCCTACAGATCCATAGAGGGTTAGTGAAATCCATAGGGGGTGCGGCCAGAGGCCAAATCCCCTATTAATTTTATTCACCCTCTATGGATCTGTAGGGGGTCAGTAGTTAACCGTATAACAAATTTATCGGACACGAGACTTTTGTTCTGCGTTCTGTTGAAAAAATTAACAATGAAATACAACAACATTAATAGATGACGTCACCATTAACGTGTCATGGACCTCTTATGAAACTGACTAACCCCAAACTGTCTCATAGGGGTCACCACGTGACGGTGTTTAACCAATCACAACGTGATAATTCAGCTGTGGTCCGATAAATTGTAATGCAATACTGACAGAATGCTTGTAAATATACAGATGTTCATGTATCACTGTAAGTAATAATAATATTAACCTTAATTTGATTATTTTGCTGGTTTTAAAATCAAAATATATTGATAGTTAGTTGCTGTTATTATAAAATTTGCATCTTGCATTTATTTCAGAATCAGCCATGGAAAGAAACTGTTAAAAGAAGAAAAAAAAGATGAAGAAATAGACTTTAACTTTTGTTACATATATGTACATTTGATTATACTGTTAACAAATTTTTAAAATATATTCTGTTACCAAAGATGAGAATTTATTATCAATCATGCCATTTTAAGAAAACATAGGTATAGGAAGATGTGGTGTGAGTGCCAATGAGACAACTCTCCATCCAAATAACAATTTAAAAAGTAAACCATTATAGGTTAAAGTACGGCCTTCAACACGGATGTATAGAAATGGGTTTAATTTTAAGCTGATGGGATGGTTAAGGGGTTCTCATCTTAATGATATAATTTGTAAGCGCTCTTAAAAATCCTTAAAAAACTCATGTCAAAGTGCAAACTGTAAAGCTGTAGATTCTTTATTGATTAAAACATCTGCATTCAGACGAAATGCGCATATGATGCAATAGAATTGATACCATGAAAGTTTTATTTCAAAAGAATAATTCACATCATGACATGTTTTGTTCATATATCCTACATGTTATTAGAACACCTCAGTTAGTCTGAAAGTGCTTGCCTTGAGTGCAGGAGGTTATTAAAGGTTCAAACAGGGACCGAGTCAATGCAAAGACTTGAAAACTGGTATAAGCTGCTTTGCTAGGCAAAAAGCATTAAGAAGTAAGAGCAGACTGAATCAACACATAGTCAGAATTTTGTGTCCAGGTAGGGAGACATATCTTCCTGCAAACTATTACTTTGTGAGTTAGGGTGTCAGTCTTATACAAATTAGGGTTGGAGCTCAATTCTGATTATCATGATCTCATAGCCTGAATATGCATCTGACCTGCAACTGGAAGTAAAGCAACCATCATCCAAACATATGTTTACCATACGGTTTATGATCATCTGTTAGCCATATGTTCTCAAACATATGGTTACCATGAACATGTGTTTATCATGTGTTTTCAAACGCATGTTTCACATAAACATCCGTTTACCACGTGTTTTCAAACGCATGTTTTCCATAAACGCATGTAAACAATACGTTCTCCAAACATGCGTTTAACGTACGGTGCTCCAAACATGCGTTTCTGACATGTTTAGAAACGTACAGTAAATTCCTGGTAAACATGCGTTTACATGCGTTGCAATTTTGCCTGTGTATGAACCGATATATACGTTGATGCGCTAGGTACGTCAGGTACGTTTAAAATGGAATGGCAATTACGTCACATATATCGGGGTTTTGATCGGGTTTATAGGATAAAGAACAACGGGTCAAATCTACAGAAATGGATATAATAAATTTAAAAAGGAGAAATATAGGGCAAAGATAGAAGAACAAACAATAATGAGCAAAAATGGACAAAAATTAGAAAATTACCATAAAAAATAACAATACGGAAATCGGAAGGACCATTCTTACCCTCATAAAACACTGAAAACATTGAAAATTAAACTGACTAAAAACAACTAAACTATAAAACTACACGGCAATGATATATGTAATTGAAACAACAAATGACAAAAAGGTAAGTGAAATGGTTCAGTAGGAACTTCTACATCACATTGAATTTACAAAGTCAAAATATTTCCATTCAGGTAATCGTCTCAACTTCCTATTTTATTCGAGATCACATTAAAAAACGATAAAATATGAACTGAAAAATTTGACTTTGAATCGATATTTGTTTTACGATAATGAAGATATTTAAACGAATTTAGTGTGACCGAGTAGGATTTTATAAGGCGATGATTATCATTTCCAGTTTAGTTAAACAAATATCGCGTGTACCTTTGACATGCTTTTCCAAGCATGTATGCACGATGAGAAGAGAAACATCTTTATAAATAGTGTAAGCATATTATGAAGTGGCAAGGGTGATATTAACAAAAAAAAATATATTACAACCATTTAGTTTGTATCCATTTAGGTTGACTATCACAACCACAAGGTATGTACCCTTTACATAAGGTTCTGTATACTTACGATCAATCTTTTTATGTGAAATCGACTTCAGCGCTTTGGTACTGGAACGGCCAGACGTAACATTCTCTAGGTGTTTTTTCTTCAACTTTCAAATTTTGTCATTTTACAGCAACTAAGGTTATAATACCCAGGCAGTGTTGAATGAATTTTTATATTTCCTAAACTGTTTTATATAATTGGCTTTCCAAATTTTTGAACTCGAGTGTAATTAATTAAAGCTAATTCGGAAAAACATGTCGTGAAATTGGAAATCGGCATTTTCATGACTGCATGCCATTGCATCGGTATAACTGCTGGACAACTGTTACTTCCAGTCTATTAAATTGATGCATAGAATCCACGGGCCACGTTGTAAAGGTTCGTTATATAATGATGGAAAATTGTATGTTGGAAAAGGAAAAAAAATAAAGTAAACTTAGATAAATAAACTAATAAAAAAATAAAATTGAATTAAATTGCATTGCTTAAGCTCCAAGACAAAGTAGGTGACGTAAGATTAAGTCATCAATAGTTTCGGGTTTTTTTTGTAAATAATATAGTTAATCTAATGTTTTAGTTCTTTTGATCATAGATATCAATATGACGTTGAGAAATAATTAAATAAACTGTCATCTTTTAAAAGAATAAAAATGTTTGTAATTTGCCGTAGGAAAATAATCCTAAAGTGTTTTCTATTGTCCACTTAATAATTCTGTAAAGTAAGTAAAGATTTGGATAATCCTATAATTGCTTTTACGTAACTAAATAAAAGACGTATCAATCATATAAATCTTTAACATAAAAAGAGAATACTTGACCAATAAAAAGTAACTTTAGAAAATTAAAAATTAACGCTAACATTTCATAGGTGAATAAAATAATTTCAATCAGCACGTGATGTTGGGGTTAAAAAGGGAAGACCGCACCATCCCAACATCACATATCACACTTTAATGTAGATAGCTGTTTGGAATAAATAATTGAAACATCATTGTATTTTATTCACCAGGTATGTAAATTGTTTAAGTGTAAACTATTTTCAATTGAATTTTAAAAGTAAGAATTTATCTTCTGATTTAATAACTTAGTTTCGTATTTAAACTTAACTTAAATTTATAAAAGATTTTCATTAACATATATAAGTTAAAACAAAGTTTACTATTTAAATCACTGATCAGATATCACACTTCAATGTAGATAGCTGTTTGGAATAAATAATTGAAACATCATTGTATTTTATTTACCAGCGCCAGGTCTCGAAAGTACAAGTGTCCGAGATGAGGGACACGCCAAAAGAAGGTATAACCTAGTCAAGAGTGAGCTAGTATTCCCCAGATTCTCCGAAAGAAGCTAGAATCCCAGTATGCATAAAAGCGAGTCACAGTAGTCCCTAGTGAAAGATGTCAGTCCCCCGATATTTAAGTTTAATAACGTTTTGGAGGGAAAGGGGAGACAACCCGACAGTGCAGCGATTCTTCCCCCTTTTCCTGCATTACAGAACTTTTCCTGCATTACAGTTATATGGTATCGGATTCAACGAACAAACGTTGGATCTCAAGACTTTGTGGTCAAGTTAATCCCAAAACTAATGGTTGATATTGAAATCATCCGTGTATACGTATACACTAAGAATATGATTTCTTTAATGTAATAGAAAATTCTGAATAAGATCGAAAATTAAAGACATAATTAATATATGATAATATACTATAGATGTTATAATGATCAATTATTCATCAAGCAGAATTTGGGCATTGATACTGTTGTACGTGCCAATATAACAATGCTCTCATTGCTTGACTTTGTGTCTATAAAAATAAACTGATCAGATCGAATGCAATATATTTAATAGTAACCAATGATCAATTACTACACTACTTACTAGAAATCGTGATTAGGGGTGGATGTACATCATACACCAACCCTATAATCACATATCTTTATCCCAAGAAAGATGCTTTATTATATTTTTGTCAAAACAGTTATATATTGGATATTCTTTAAAAGATGCATTGCATAATTTTTTTTTATCGCACACGTTGATTATATTTATTCAAATCAATTGCTTAGAAATATTTTACCAGTTATTAAGCCAGATTTGTTGTTATTACAATACTTTCACAGCATCGAATGTGTCAATTGGCTAGAAACGTTTACCCAGTACAAGGATGTTGCAGGTGGCTAGAAAAGGAAATCACTGTAGATAGCTGCTGGTTTGTACTTAAAACATTAAAGATCTGTAATCTTTTATCTGAAGACTCGGTCAGGGGTTAGGTTATGAAGACTGACTGCTCTTAAAATAACAAAAATACCAAACTGCAAGGGAAATTCAAAACGGAAAGTCCTTTATAAAATGATAAAACCAAAAGATCAAACACATCAAACGAATGGATAACAACTGTCATCTTCCTAACTTGGTTGATTTATTGATTAATTTAACAAAATAATATATCCTATCAATTACTTATGTTCTAAATAAGGGGAAGAATTGAAGTTATTGTGAAGGGAGAAGATGGTGTGATTATATTTCAATTCTTTTCGTGTTGCTGTTTTTTTTTATAATGCAAACAGTGTCTGCTTTTTCATCATTTCAAACTTATTTGTACATGTAACAATTTTATTCTCATCTACTAACTTTTTTGGTTAGTGGCTTATTTTTATGTTATGTTAGGACACGATTTCTTTTACATATCATGTTAAAAAAAATAGTGACACTTTAGCCGTATTTGGCACGACTTTTTAGAAATTTTGGACCCTCAATGCTCTTCAGCTTTGTACTAGTTTGGCTTTATAAATATTTTGATATGAGCGTCACTGATGAGTCTTATGTAGACGAAACGCGCGTCTGGCGTACTAAATTATAATCCTGGTACCTTTGATAACTATTTACACCACTGGGTCGATGCCACTGCTGGTGGACGTTTCGTCCCCGAGGGTATCACCAGCCCAGTAGTCAACACTTCGGTGTTGAAATGAATATCAATAATGTGGTCATTTTTTTTTATAAATTTCCAGTTTACAAAACTTTGAATTTTTGAAAAAACTAAGGATTTTCCTATCCCAGGCATAGATTACCTTAGCCGTATTTGGCACAACTTTTTAGAAATTTTGGATCCTCAATGCTCTTCAACTTTGTACTTGTTTTGGCTTTATAAATATTTTGATATGAGCGTCTTGATGAGTCTTATGTAGACGGAACGCGCGTCTGGCGTACTAAATTATAATCCTGGTACCTTTGATAACTATTTACCAAACTAAATATAAAAGTTGTTTGGTTCAATATCAAACAAAATATCAAATCATTTGGACTTCAATTTGTATGAGAAGCAAACTTAGATTCAACGAAATCACAGGAAAAATACTTGAATTCTATAACGAACAGGATATAACGGATTGATTTTTTGGTGCTAAAACAAAGTAAATATTTCATGCAGAATAAACAGAAATGTTTGCACAGTCTTTCAAAGTCAACTTCAGCTATAGACTATGCACGCGTTAGTATATGGATTACGTATAATACATCTCCACGATACGAAGACGCATACTACCGTATTCAATTCTGAATGTTTTTAATGAAGGAATATGCTAAGTCATTTTAATGCAGTATAAATATTTGGTACCTTGTTCAATTTGCTGAGTTAAATAATGCAACCCAAGGACATACATCCCTTAAAAGCATTTAGATTGCAGCCTTCGGTCTTGTACAACAGGCAAATGTCTGTACAATATGTCAAGCCCTATTTCGCCCAGCAATTTTCAAAGATCTTCATTCTATACTAAACGTACCTAATGACAAAACATTACACAATGCTTTAAGACAATGTCTTGAGTTGTTCCTGACATGATGCGGCCACATGGACGATGCAGGTTAAACTAAGATTGTATTATGCTTTTAAATTAAGATCTAAACCCTTCCCCCTGATCAATGTCAATAAGGGGGGAAATGTGAATTCAAGCTAATTAGTAAGATATATTACATGTTATCCATACATAAAAGGATTGTATTAATATGGAAGTACAATGAAACTATATAATACTTCAATGGTATTATCAAATGATAAAAAAATCAAATATTATCCGCTAGTAAATTGCATCTCCCAAAATGAACTGTAAATGTAAGATATTACGGAAATTACACAGACTGCTTAATACCTGTAATGACAAAATCCCCAAAGGAGAATAAGAAATTAGAATCCTGAGGATATCACTCGAATTAAACATTTCTATGGCAATGAGACAACATTCGTGGTATGGACTCATAACGAATGTGTTATCAAAAATATTGAGCACATCGTACAATCCGGAAATGTTATGCTCCTCCAAGGTTAATGATTCCGACCTCATACTATTATGTGATGACAGCCCTTATGAATTGTAAGTAAAGATATCAAGTTTTAAAGTTAGAAAATTTACATGACCGATGATTTTTTCGATGTTGGTGATGGGTTACAGTTAAAAAATAGTTAAATTTAATATAATTCACTATTGGGTGATGCCTCATCATTTGATACAACTTATCAATGTGTTGATGAATTTTTCGAAATACTAAGGCTTTTTTACCTCAGGCATAGATTACCTTAGCTGTATTTGACAAAACTTTTAGGAATTTTGGTCCTCAATGCTCTTCAACTTCGTACTTTATTTGGTCTTTTAACTTTTTTTAGATTCGAGCGTCACTGATGAGTCTTTTGTAGACGAAACGCGCGTCTGGCGTATATACTAAATTTAGTCCTGGTATCTATGATGAGTTTATTTACAACCACTGGGTCGATGCCACTGCTGGTGGAGATATATTTCCCCGAGGGTATCACAAGCCCAGAAGTCAGCACTTTTTGTGCTGACATGAATTGTCATTGATATGGTTATATTTATAAATTTACTGTTTACAAATTTTTGAATTTTTTGAAATACTAAGGCTTTTCTACCTCAGACATAGATTACCTTAACTGTATTTGACAAAACATTTAGGAATTTTGGTCGTCAATGCTCTTCAACTTCGTACTTTATTTGGCCTTTTAACTTTTTTGGATTCAAGCGTCACTGATGAGTCTTTTTGTAAACGAAACGCGCGTCGAGCGTATATACTAAATTTAGTCTTGGTATCTATGATGAGTTTATTGATTAATGCAATTGGTGTTGCATATGTGAAGTACGATATGCTGTTCCTTCTGAAGCACCTAGGATCACTCCCGTGTTGGGGATGTTTGTGTTGCTCTGTCGTCAGTTTTCTATGTTGTGGGTTTTTTTTGTGTGCATTGGTGCTTTTTTTTTCTCTTTTTTTTGCCATGGCCTTGCAAGATTTTTTAACTTGTGAGTTTGAATATCCCATTTTTATCTTCTGCTTATCTTATACAGCTGCAAAGTAAGGAACTGTAAACGAAAGTATAATAACATTAGCATTCTTCAACGTAATTTTTTTTCAAGCAAAAATCATCATTCATGCAGTCTGCACAATTTCCAATTTTATAGATGTGCTTTGTACTTTTAGATGAACCACATGTTGGATATGCCACTAGGGGGCGTGCTATATAGAAATTATGTCATTGTTCGTTATTGTTTCACTAAATGATTTTTATATTTATATGTCTCGGGAGATTTAAAGTGGCTAACGTATAAGACAAACATATCTTGTCAGACAATATAAATTCAAATATCTGTATTAGATTATGTCAGAAGTCTATTGATTATTCATTGGATTGTCTAAAACTGATGAAAGACGAGTACTTTATTGTTCTTCAATGTCTATGTGTATAACAGAAAAACACATGGCGACGACAGTATCACAGTGGAATCATACAGTTTAGTCATTATGTTGCTAATGAGCTAATTATCTCGTCTTTAATAATCAGTAATCGCTTAGAGCAGACTGCTAATGTTTTGAATTTGATACCAGACATCCTTAAAAAAAAGAAAGAAGGGAAACAGAGCATCTAAAATTTGGTTTGCATTTTATTTCGTGTACGTTTTTTTTTTTTTTTCATTATTCAATCGTCAAATTTTACTAGAAAATCTATAGTAATTTTTAAGATGAATCAATTTGAGGTTGGCCTGATTTGTCCTCGACAAGATAGTGTATGGTCGGAGTTTAAAAAGATATACTCGGAAGCAGTGTTTAATTGATACTACGTGGTCGAACTTGATAGATCCGTTGAAATATAATGTATGCCATATTTTAACCATAACCTATCTTTTAACAGCACTAGACGGAACCGAAACTGTTGAAAGATTTGTTTGTATACTTTAAAGGCTTTATTCTAATAATTAACATAATTATAAAATCAAAAGTATTGTCTTTGTGTTTTAATCTACAAAACAAAAGGAAGTAAACATAGTAAATTTCTGAACAATTGTTAAAAATTTCCGTTCGGATCGTATTTTTATATTACTTTGATCTTGAATCAGTCCTAGTACCAATCGTTTATTAACGTACTAGAATGACACCGATTTCAAAGAACACGTCATGTGTTACCGGAACAAATACTCGTACCTTGTTCGAGTTATTTTTGACAGGCAGTAATACTCTTGCGTTTAATTGAGCGGGATGTATAAATTTGTTGTCACATGCGGACGTAATTAGATCAATATCTTTGTATATTTAAGAACCGTTGCAACAACGCTTTTGGAGCATTGGTGTAGCAATAGACTGGTAATGTTTTTAATCTAATTCTAGACATCTATTAAGATTTCTATATCTTTTTTTAATTGGACCATACACTATCTTGTTTCTATTGATTCTTGGTGATTATTCAATGTAAACACACACACACACACACATACACATACGGGAAAATATCATCATATTTTCCTTTTCTCTTTTTTTTTTTTTTTAATCTCTTGAATTAAATTCAAAACATTAGCATGCAGTCTATTGCTACACATATGGCCCAGAAGAGTTGTACAATAAAGTACGCTTCTTGGCATAGTGCAAGGCAAAATGCCCGTTTTTTCTAAACAAACCATTCTTGTTTTTAGTCCTTTGTCGTCCCATTTTGAAGAAACTAGCTATTGAATTTCTTGTAACTAGTTTTGTGTGAAGAAGATGAACGAAATTATTGCATTATTACCTGAGCTTGGCGTTAATGTAGCAACAATGAATCAATCATCGTTGTGAAAGTAGTCAAAGTCATATTTTGATTGAATAATTTTATGATAATTTTGGTTTCAAAAGAGTGTATAGCTGTAAGCAAACATGCAAAGCAAATGACAACGTTTACTGTATACAAAAGAGAGGGATGCCCTAACTTAAACCCGTACAAAATGTCAGACTGTTTTCTTATAATGTTCAGGCATTTATTTCTGTAGTTGCAAACTATCCTTTTCATTGATGCTTCAGCGTAAGAATCTTATTTCATGCTACATTGCCTTTGTCCTATCGTATCTTTCAATTTAGTAAATGTTATTAAAAACCACAAAAGATGACTGATGGAATCCGTGGGCGTTGAAGAAGAAAATGTTAAATCAAATTGATACAGTTTTGTTCATTTTCAAGATGCCTCTTTTGAATGTATTCAAATATAAGCACGATTAAAGTATTTCTGAAATCCATATTCCAAAACAGCATAGTTACATAGAAATTTGTAATCTAATAAACGAAGTTGATTTAAAATGACTAAACTTCAACTTCTGTATTTATTTATTAAGATTTGTATGTTACGAATTAGGTTCAGTACAGACAATGCCGGTATCTATTTCGTTTATACAATAGCCCGTTATTATTATTTTAGATCCGGAATTAAAACTTCGAGATAT